>VBVQ01005000.1:0-13019 GCA_011636635.1 Tetramorium simillimum | reverse complement strand
CTCACCAACCGCGATGGCAACGTCGTGTGACAACGGCGTTAGGTACAGTCCGTCTCTAAAAATATACTCAAATCTCGAGGTCCTCTTCTCTCGCTCTCCCTCGTCCCGTCTCTCTTCCGCTTCGCCACGGCAGTCTTCTCTCGTCCTCATCCGCAATGTATCTTTCCCACTCGAAGGTGTACGAATAGATTACGAGAAAATGGGTAAGAGTCGCTGGCCGTTACTTTGCGAGCATGTTTTGGCACTCCGTTTTGGCGGACGCGAAAGAGCGATTGACTCTTATTCGCTGATTATTCGCGTGGGGGCTTCAAATTTCTAAGATGGCGGAAAGATTAACATGTGTAATAAAATGTCAAGTGTTAACGAGAGCAAATCTTCGAATATTACACTTGTATTCGCAAGTTATATCCGAGCTCTAAACGAGGGTAACAATTTTATCGAAAAAAAATCTCTCGATAGCATCATTAAAATATTAATATCGGAAGAATTAATTATTCTTTCACTCTTCGCATTTGGCAGGCATAAACCCGAGTTTCATTATTATACTGCAATCATCGTCAACAAGCTTTGCTAATTTATGTCCTCGCACATCTATCTCACTTACCGTACAAATAAGTTATAAATTTTAGCAATCAGCAAGAAAGGTGAATTAAGTCTTTATCGAAATAGATAAGGATTTAGTAAACTAAATAAAACGCACCGTGTCATTACGTAAACTTGCAAGTTACTTTATGTTTGTAAGGCTGTAGTAATCACACGCGATAATTTTCGCGATCGCCCACCGTAATATTAAACGCACCGGCGGAGTATAGATCACGCCTTATTAGCACGTTATCGAAAATCGCGTTATAGCCTGTCTCAAAACCTGACGGCACGCGCGACAATAATCCCGTGCGAGTGGATCGCCGGCATCCTCTCGCACGCCAGGAACTCAATGCCTAATCTCGTTACCGCTCGAAGACGCCAGTGCGAATAATTTTTCTCCCCGGCGATCAGGCACTCGTCCCTCCCCTGATCCGCCGGCGATCCTCCGCCCTTTCTTTTGACGCGCTCTGTAGCCAGGTGATAGCTACATACCCGCGGTATACCCGCAACATAGCAATTTAACTTGCTCACGTGCGAGCGGTTAATGCTCTTACGGGATTTCGAAAAGATCAGCCAGCATTACTATGCTATTAGCGTAGCTAAAACCGGCTTGCTTCCATAAACCTATACTAACGCGCGGCCACTTTATTCACCGCCGGGGCCCATTCATGCGCTCTTACGCCAATTTTCCTCATTGACGGATCGGGACTACGCCGTGCGAGACATCGCGATTAGGCGCCGCGATCGTCGGAGAGCCCGCATCTGCGCGCGTGCCGCCGATTTCACGGCGACGACGGCGGACGTTCTCACGGCGCGTCCGTTTTGACGTACAGGACAGGTGAAATATCGGCGAGACACCGTCGTCTCGCTCTCGCCGTGCTCTCCATCTCTCGCTCGCGGCTCGTGGGAATTAGCGATTCTCAACGCACGTGGCGCCAGTCGGCTAATGTAAATAATGTCGTGTGCAGAGAGTAATTCAGCGCGGAATGTGTTTGGTCTGCTCTCTTCAGTTTCTCCGGAAAGATGCAAATGGCGAGGAGTGTGAAATGACATTATACGTTAATCAAATATTTATGTGTTTTTATCGTGGCAGTGGATGGCGATCGAAAATTGACTGATAAAAGACTGATTGTTTGTCTTACAATTAGTATTTTTTTCCGTTCTGTTTTATATACCTAGAATATAAAACATTTGGTCCATTTATTTATTTGAAAAGAATAATTAATTTTTAGTCGGCTGTCAATGGTTGACAGTTGGTAGAATCAGCTGTTATTTAAAACCGGATCTGTTTTTTTAATTGTATCATTGTTTCCGTTACATCAATCACTGCCGCTTAAAAATCATCGCAATTTTCGTTATTTTTTCCAAAACTTTATCAATTCATGTTCTTTGAACTTGGTTGGATGAGTGGATTTCATCAAGCTTCTCTTTGCCAGTTTAGTCTCAATTTTCATTTCTAGTCTAGTGAAATATTTTGCAAATTATGAATATTATATTAATAGAATTATTCTCTTGAAAATTATATTACTTTTATTCATGTTTTAAATACTCACCTTATGTTTGTCGGAGAGCTTGAGATTATTAAATTTATTATTTAATTAATGTTGATGAAATTTTAAAACTAGTTATGTTGGTAAATATATCCAAACAAGTCAACTTTCTTAAACTGAAGGTATGAATAAAAGAAAGAAGAATTTTTCGCATTAAAATTATTTATTTTTTAATAAAGCTCTAGTACTTATCACAAACAACAGGATAATAGAAAAATTACAGATTTATTGCGGGTTTTAGCTCAAATTGCGCGATAAGGCGCATAAAACGTTCGCAGTTTTTGAACCGTAATCTACTCTCGTGGCATTAAGAGATCTGCATCAAATCGATAGTGGTATTACAGGTATTACACGGCATTAAAGTAAGAACCACCGATCCCAGTTTGACACGATTAATTAATTAACCGACGGCAATTCTACCACTTTTTATTCGTAAAATTTTGTGAATGTAGTAATATTTGCGGCAACATTAAGATTCCTGTGAATACGTGAGCTTTAATTGTAACTTGTAAAATTTTCTTCCAGATATCACGCGTTATAATTTTAACGAATCACAATTAGTTCCTAAAATTGACTCGCTATTTATTTACATTCCCTGTAGCTTATCCCCGCTCATAACGCCAAAACAGACAGGCGTTCGCACCTCTGTTATCTTGTGCACTCGCTACGCTGATTTCAATTAATGTAAGACGGCACTTAAAGATTATTATCCTCGTCACTGAACGAGACAAATGCCCGCAGCTGCGGATTATTCCCATTGAATTCCATTCGTGACTGTTGTCATGAATTCTGTCGGTAGAACAAACATTTTCGGAGACATATTTCAAAATACAATACACATATATATATTTATTTATATTCTATATTTAATTATAAATCAAATTTTTCGTTTATGTCATTTCGATTAAAAATTGCTACGCGGTATATATTGTTTCAAATAAATAATTAATGAATTAAAGACTCTCGATATTAAAATTAACGAGTAATAAGGAAAAATGGGTTTTGAGAGTACGCGATTAATTATTGACATGAGTTAACGTTATGTAATATTTAATTAATAATTTAATACAAATGAATTATGAATTGTTTTGGTTCTACTTGGAGTAATTTTTGGCGCAACGTGATAATAGATGAATTAAAAAATCTCAATCTTTTTTTTTCGTTAACATAAGTATTTAAAAAACTGAACGTAAAAAGATATAATGTAATTTTCATCGGGAAATAAAAAAGAGTTTACTGATATTTATAGTCTGCAAGATATTCGGATTTGAAATGAAAATTGGTATCAATCGGCAAAGAGAAGTGAAATCCAAACCAAGTCCAGAGAACAGTTGAGATTGACAAAGTAAAGCCTTGGGAAAGATATTGGAAACTGTCTGATATGTTATTTCATACATCAGGTCAAAATTTGCCTCTTGAATATTTAACCCTTCCGCTACTGCGGAAATACGTGTCCCAGTGATGTACATATATATGGCGAAAAGCTTAAATAATTACATTATATATGTATATAAATAGATTGCTATAGATAAATAGATAATTCAGATTTATGTGTTTAATTTGATGTAATATAGCGTAGAAACAAGTGGAAATATGTGTCCAAAGAAGCTTACCTATATGTGCAAATCGTGAATTAAACAAAGTAACGACAGACCTCTCGACACGAAATTAAATCGCGAATTATGACCTCGGCGCGCTCATGCAATCTTCCAAGGACCTCGACGGGGGGGGGGGAGAGATCAGTCCCGGATATTCGGAAGGTCATCCCCTTTCTGCGGGCGCCAAAGTCGTTCCCGAAATCTCTTCTTGCACAGACGCTTAAGGACGACTCTCGTTAAACGATCGATGCGCGCGAAAGCGCATTCGTGCTTCGGCGCTTGAAACGCTCTCGGATTTTATATAGAATGTAGTTCATGCTCATCATCCCGAAGATCAGCCGGCTGAGCCGTTCGACAAACTGTTCGAACAAAAAGCACTGAAAAAAGACAACTCGGTGCAAATAACCTTTGCTACGTTCCGCCCCATCGTTTCCCCCTTTATCCGCGTATTCTGTCTCTCTTCCTCTCGTCTTCCTTTCTCTTTTGCCCCAGCAGCGTTATGTCCTTTGCCCAGGATTTGTCCGTCTCTTTTCCGTCACGGCGAAGGCACCCTTCGCCGCGACAAGGACTCTCCTTGTTGCGCTCGCGCGATGCAGGGCTCATTGGCGAGGAGAGAACGGAATTTGAAACTGAGGCAAGCCGCTTATGAAGCTTTCGCGTAAATCACCGGTGAAAGTCACCGAGTTACCAAGTCAATGAATTACCCACCTCACCGTACCCGACGGGGTCACGCGCGCCTTGGGGTTAGTGAGAATGATAAGTGTCTTCCGGTTTTAATAGGATACATATACCTCTCGTGCCGCATTAAGTACTTGACATTGATTATATGATCATTTAAGTTATGTCATCGCTAAACAATTTTTTTTTAGATTTAAACACGTAATGGAATTTATATGTAAAATTTTTTCCTCGACTAATAATTCTAAATAGCATAAAATTTACATTAAATATACATATGTCAAACGCGGTAATAACGTATAATATAATTAACATGAGAAATAATTATTTTTTTATTTCGACTTACATATTGTATATACAAATAAAAATATAATTCTCACTTGGTTTAAAAATAACTCTGTCGGAAGATTGAGCATACATTTCGACCGATTCAATATCAACCGATTCAAACGTCGACTTTCATTCGATAATCTTCCAATCGTGCATCTCGCGAGATTTACTTTCGTCGTATGACTACCGTTCGATCGAGCCACCGTAATGTAAATTCGATTGACTCCATCGACACGGATGGATTCCATTACAAGCATTGTGCTCGGAATGTCCACCCACCGTCTCATTCGGCGAACACTACCCGGAGTGACAACGAACGCCATTGATAGTGATTGATCACGCGAGTTCAGATAGAATCACGGGAGAAAAGTGGACTTTAGATGCTCCACGGGTTTCGAGTGGATTTCGTTGCAGATGCATCGGTCTATTCTTTTCTAAGACAGTTTTGCTGGTCATCACGGTCGTTCCAGCGTTTTCAGCGTCATGATTCTAGCTTTACAGGTGTTTCACGAAACTACGACTCGCAAACGAAAATATTTGTCTGAAAATTGAAAAGATATTTTGAAAGATTGTTTAGAAGATTTCCAAAATTAAAACTTGTGTTCATCGCGTCCCTTGAAACTCTATCAAGCTCTACTATACTTTTGCTAATAATTTCGACGATATTCAATTGATTGAAATGAAATAGATACACATAGAATGAAGCATTTCTAATATAGGATAGAAAAGATCATCGATACAAAATTAATTGTTGATTAATGATAAATAAAAGGAAAGATATAAAGAAAAGGAGAGAGAGAGAGTTGCTATCTTTACAAATTATTATCGATACAAAATATTATCATAATTTCATACATATTATCGTAACTAAATGTGCGATAAAATAGCGATGTTTTGACGAGAATACGGTTTAAACGGATTAAAAGAATTATATGAACAAGTTTCTCGCGTCAAGCACTGACTCCCGATATGCTCGCAGATAATTTGATTGTGCCAGGCAATAGCGAGTTTCTAAGCGGTACCCCGCGGAGGGCCCAATCCCACGGCCCATTCACGTAATTCTGCAGCGTAATACTCGCGGGACGCGAGATACCGATCGCGTACGACCAATAAGAAATTGATTCCACGCAGTCACCAACCTCAGCGTCGTCGCTCTTTACTACGAATTTTTGCCTAGTGTCAAGATATAGATACAGTCGGTACTGCATTAGCCAGCGACCACAAGATTTTTCGTAGGTTTTCATTTCCAACGGTCACATGACTTTTCGAAATAAAAAATGCGGTTTATAATTCTTGCGATTCCCATCTTTAATTTAGTTGCAGAATAATCAATGTAATAAACATCAGATCATATTGGCGTTTCAATTGTTAGGCGACAAAATAGATACATCTTTTCTCTCCGCCGCATTAGATCGAAGAAAACGCTCGGAGAATAAAACTTTTGGAGGATAGAAAGTCAATGCCGTCTCGTCGATCGTAATAATAGCGATTCTGTTACAATCGAGATCCATAAGTCGCGTAACACGAGTAGCATGATGGACGATAGAATCTCGGGCAGCAGGAATGGGTGTCTTTGATAGTGGCAGTTCGTGTTCCCACATTTATTATCCTGGAAGTCGGACCGGGACTAACGAGTTTTTGATCATTCGCGTCGGTGCGAAGATCCATTCAGACTGCTGGTCTTTGCGTCGATCGGCCATTCGGGGCTACCTGCTACATCGACTCCTTCTGCCTCATTCACCGCCCAGCATTGTACGAGAAATCCGGCGTTGCGCCGGACGTAAAAGATTTCCTTGTGCGAAGGAAGGAAATCGGGTTCCTTCGCTCTTTCTTCCTACTCCTTCCTGCAGCGTGAATCATTTTTAACGTGACGCATCCGCGGCGTGAGCTACACACGTGGCTAAAGTGAGCTTACACGGTGATTCGTTAAATATCGTAATGCCTTGTATGGAGACAGTTTCCGGAAGCGATCAATATGTTGACTGACGAAGTAAAGAAATGATTCTTTATCTGTGAAGCGAATTCTTTTTGACGTAATATGTCTTCCACGTAATAGGTAGTACAATTTTTTTAAATTTTATTTTATTATTTCTACAAGTACTATAAAAAATTATATTACTATCAATGTTATTAAGCCATTATCTCTGTGATACTTCAATTATATTATTGCATTATTTTTCAAAAGTAATTATATAAATGGTTTACTATAACTTTAAAAAAATAATCGTAATAGAGCATACAAAAGAGGCAATGTACAAACAATTTATGATAATATCTTCTTTTTCTCTCTCTTTTTCTAATGCTAGTTTGACAAGATTAAATGAAACACAAAAAAACATGAGAATGCTTTCGCATTATTTGAAAATAGAGCAGTTAATGAAAGTACAATAGGACGTGACGGATAAGCCAGTTACCGACACATCCTTTCGAAAACACTTTCATTGCGTATTTTTGAGCTTTTTAAAAGAACCGTCAATTTTTCGTGTGATTTTAACTGTGCTAAAACTAACAAACGTCTATTGAATTTTCTAAATATCGCGATGCATTCATAATAATCTTGTTATCGATTAAATGTTTGGTATATTGGTATGGTCGATATTCAATGAGTTCCACATTACGAGAGATTATTGACGTTGGTAGTTTTCATGGTCTCTCCGTGGTAATTTCGAGGTCGTCGCGAAAGAGTAAGGAGAAAAAAAAAGAGCGGGATCACTGAGAGGGTCGTACGCGATAGATCGGATCCATTTTGCAGGGTACCATCCAGATTTCCCGAGGGAGCCTCTCGCGGCGAAGGGATGAAAGAGAAGGAGACACGGCCGTGACGCGCTCGGAGGGTGAAGAAGACGGGGCTTCGGCTATTAGCGATCACAAATAGGCTATTACGGGCCCATTAATAGAGCGCGGCCACGAGACGCGCGCCGACCGACACGGGAATCGCGGGTACCAGACATCCATCAAGCCCGACCACGTCTCCTTCCACCCTCTCCCTCCATCTCTCTCGCTCTCTCTTTCTTCCTCGGTCTCCCTCGCCCTCGTCTACGTCACGTCTCGCTTCAGTTATGAGCGTCGGTGTAGGGTTTCCGGGAGCCCCAGGGACCGGTAATCCGAGATTCACTTTGTGCATAAGGACCCGTGTGCACGTAGAACACGCGGCCGTTTCATGATGTACGCGTTACGTCACTGACGCGCACGTTCGCCACGCACTACGTTCGGATTGAATTCGCAACGGGCCGGTGTCAATGCGACTTCGAATACGCCACTTTGATTTCGGTGCTGTTCTCGGTCGCGAATCCCTCGGTATTGCTATCCTTCGCGTTACTGCTGATGAAGATTACACTAAATTAACAATCACAGTTTGAACACTCTCTAGTCAAATGTCGCAAATTTAATTGAATTTTATATATTTTCTGATATACGCAAACAATACGAAAATATAACTGTACATGTATACACATGTATATAAATATATAGGGACAATTCATTATAAAATTATTTGAAAACAAAGAATATTTATCGTATCGATTTTATTATATTTTCACTTTGAACTCTTTGATACATAATAATATTGTCTATTTAAATATTTCAGTAATCTCTTTAGTAAATAATCTCTTTCGTAAATAATCCATTACGCAGAAAATAATAACGGGATGCTACATGAAATTATGTGTTACAAAGTAAAAACTACTCACTTTGTAAATCTTAAAAGAGCGAGCAGGAAAGAGGACTTTGAAATGAGCAACGAATACGATCGTTGCTCGTAAATAAGCATAAGCTTGGCTAATCGAATAGGCAGAGCAACTGGAGCCACGTGCCGACCGACGCAACGCCGGTGGCAAATACCACTGCGTTGTTAGCCCAGTTAGTCAACATCGGCGCCTCGGATGTTAAGCCGACCCGTTGTAACAGTGACTAACCCATCCCTGCCATCCCCTTTTCCTGTCGATCGTGCACACGGATCACCCGTCCGGTGGAACATCGCCGATTGTTTCTCGTCCAAAGATAACAGAATGCAAACTGAAATAACTATCTTGCTTACGATAAAATTGAAATATAATAGAATAATAATGTATATAAAAGCAATATTTTCTCTTATATTTTAATTTTAATATTAATATTAATTAATTAACATTTGTGTAATGAAAATCATACATCGAGTTTGATGCTGTTACTCTTGAATCAAATCTTTCACAATTTGCGTCTATTAATTAATATTACAACGAAATGTTACGTGATAATTCTTTGTTTTCTAAACATATTCATTAGTAATTAATTAGTAAAGATTGCTTTTATATACGCAGTGCCATAAATACTTGGATACAGTTCCGCCAAGTTACCCTGACGTGCCATCATCGTATCATAATCCGGAAATGTAATACTTTTCGCGAAGGCAACGTGTGCTTATGTCCCTCCGGGAACTATACCTATATCTCCCGGTCAAGTCACGTCGGCCGTTTGATTTCTCATCGATTTCCAATCTCGATAACGAGCTAGTCTTTCCCAGCCGCAAGCTCCAGCTCACAACGAATAATGTCATTCATTTCCGGCTTAACATTTCCCGCTCGTTAATCTCATGTGTGCGGTAGATCGGCCGAACTTTTGACGTGCTATCGATCGCAGATCTCTCTTTAACCGAGCGGCCGCCTCGGACGATTAGGGACTTTGATCGCAACAAACTCTAGCAGTTGTCCACGGCTTAACAATTGGTAACGTTAATCCAGTTTAAACGCCCAAGTAGCGCCCGTAACTTTTGATTCACTTTTAAAAGGCTTTTGACAATCGTCGTTGGCGTCAAGCGCTTCGGATAATTAAACGGTGTCCCATGAAACTATCAGAATTCAAAGATATTAATTTGCAAACTGATTACACAGCCGCGCAAAATTTTGAGATTTTTTTTTATAAAACTCTTTCGTTTAAAATTAGAATGCTTTAATTTATTATTATGTCAATAATTCTGCAATAGACAAAAATGAGGTAATATTTTGAGTAACATTGAAGTCATTACTCTTAACAGATTCAGACAATGCCGACATATTCAGATTACAGTAAAAGCTCCATCATATTCGCAGAGATAACATTTTGCAAAATATCACGAATACATGTGGAAATATAGCGCGAATATTGAAAAGAGAAATAAACAGAAAGATTTAATAAAAAAACATATAAATTAATATATATATAATATATTTTGTTTTCTTTATAAAAATATAGTGAAAGAGACGTGAAAAAAACCTTTCACCCGTCATCGCGATCAAAGCTTATATCAAAGCTCGACACGTGACCCACTCATTATCGACAATTAATGAACCGATCTTGTCGGACTGATAACTCAACGCACCTCAACGCAAACTATCCCCCTGTCGTTCTTTTCATTCCCCTATATCCAATGCTTTCGTAGATACATCCACGTCTTTATGGTCGCGTAACGACGAGCTCTTTCCTATCTCTGGTGCCAGGGGCCCTCGGTAGTGTGCGTAGGGATCGCTCGTAGGGAGCTGAAGAGCGATCGTGGCTGGCGAGTTCCGCCAGCAGAGAGAAGGCAGAGGAGCCGGACGAGAGAGAGAGAGAGAGAGAGGGTGTAGCGCGGCAAGGGTAGTTGCTGGTCGCGAGGGGCAGCAATCGCGGGCGGTGCAGGATCGGGGGAAATGGGGGGAATGGCGGGTGGCTCGTGGAGGAACGAGCGGAAAGCGGCGGGAGGTAGAGAAGAGTGGAAGCGGGGGTTGTAAGCCGCTTACGCCCGCCGAGCGGAGAGCGACTCCTCGCTAATTATTTATAGGACCCTCTCTCGGCTCTCTCTTCTTGCACGAGAGATCCTTCGTGGAGACGAGCTCGCTTCTGCCTCCCTTTTTGCCTCCCCCCTCCTCCCGTCTTCCCTCTCTTCTCGTTCTCTCTCTCCATCGTCTGCCACCAACCTCGTTCAACGTCCTCTTTCCGTTCCTCTTTTTACTCTTACGACCGCGGTCTCCTGTTTCCCCCCATCCCGACCGGTCCGCTATATACTTTTATTCTGTGTGCAGAACTTATAACTGCACGATACTCTTTTACCCTGACAGTGAGTGTTCCCTAAAATGGGAAAGGTTTTGGAGTCGTAAGAGCGAAGAGTATGGAACCTCAGGCAGGTTGATACAGCGGGACGAAATGCACGGCTTAACGCGGCGAAACGCGGCTCTAAGAATGCAATTTGGGATTTGCAAAGTGATATTTGATATTGACGACGCTAACATGGCAGTGAAATTACATACATGTATTTAATGACATTAGTAACAAACAATAATAGATAATTTATATATATGTTTTCCTGTCAGCTATTATATACGTGATACTATATAATAATCTGTGTGATAAAAAACTCGTACGGAAATTTTCGTTAAAATTTAATGTCACGGCGATGAAAAATGATAAAGTCGGAACTTGGCAGAAAATGATGTTTTAACACATCCCTCAGTATAAATTAAAATTCCATCTACAATTTATTATGAATGTTAAATAATTTTCAAATTTAACATATTATGCTTTATGCTGTTACAATACTTTACATTACTTGTAAAGGTGCGACTAAAACATTGTATCACAAAAAATGTCACAGAGTTACAAATGAACCGCAAACTGTCTCTCATTCTCTCGCGACGCGTAGGGGAAAAATGCGCCGTAAAAATCCAAACGACGATAGCAATAATATCAGGTTTATCAGGTTTTTGTCGGGTAATCACGATATGCGATGCAATTGTCCAACGTTAATCAAGAGCCCGTGATTGCGCGCATATTACGGACGGTTAATCGGTCACGCCGCGAAAATTGCTGCTCGCTTTTCGCATGTTTGCATGATTATTGGCAATGAACTTTTTCGCTTTTCCTCTATCCACTCCCAGGAGCGAGTTACACAATTAACCTTCCGACCCAGCGCATCGATGATGCACGCACGTAACGCACTCGCGCGGATGTATAGGCGAAGGAATTTCCCCCGCGGCGGCGGAAGCCGACGGTCCATTTTTTAGGATTACCTGCTTTTCCTGCAACTAGCGGAAGGGGCGATGAGAAGGACCGGGGGGCGGCCGACAGGGCAGGGCAGGGAGGATAGGTGCGTTGATCGCTTGCAGGGCGAGTCGAATGTTTGGACAGAGGGAGCTCAACAATGCGCTCACGTCCCCTTGACTTCCTGGCGGAGCGTCTGATCTTCCTGGCCCGGCGGCCGATTAAGGTCGAAATTGGATCGAACGTGGGAGGCTGGCAAAAAAAAATCGCTCTCGGTTCGAGTGCGCGATCGGTTTTCACCGTTGCACAGGTGCTCTCCGCATCCTCCGCATCGTCGGTACCGTAAACGAGCGCGACGAAGGCATCCTCGTGGCGAAGCGAGCTGCGATCCTCCCGGGGCCCGAAGCCTCGCGAGGACGCTAATCCGCCGGGATGAGACCTGTCGATAATATTGTGCTGATTAAATGAGGCGGCGTGCGTCTATCTCGAAGAATCGAATGTATTTTTTTTTTTTTTGCGCGCGCGCGCGCGCGACGGCTCTGAGGCGAACGCACCGTACGCTCTTCCTCAGGCGAAGCCCCGTCGATTATCGAGCGATTCAATACGAACGAACGGAGGTCCTTTCAAGCGCGGCGATGTTGAATTTTTAATAACTCGAATCCCTACTTCCCGTTTGCGCGCTACGTGAGTAACTATTTTATACTTCGATCCATTCCAGACCTTAGAAATTCACCGTTAGAGAAATTATTAATATTGCTGGAATTATTTTAATGCACAATCATGTCGGTCTTTTTTTTTAAATTCTCAAATTAATTCTATCAATTTTAAAGTTAATTTAACTGTCGTTATTTCGTGCAGCTTGCCCGCCCGTATCGTCGTTTCATATCGTCAGCGCTTCTAATTAGTTAACGACGACACAAATTTATGATCAAATTTGCCGCTAAAATTGCTGCTCGGGCCGATCGTGCGGAAATACGCGAGAGAACGTGAGGGACAGAGAGAACCGAGAAAGATCAAAGGGTACGACGTGGAAGCAAGAACGTGTCCTCGCCGGCGTCTCGATGCGCACTGACTAGCGACTTTTTCAATTGAATTTGCGGCACGGCGCGATTCCGATTCCTTCCTGATTCGATTTTCTCCAGTTTAAAACGGCCGCTTATAGAGCATTAAGCGAACCTCAAAGTGGGAACGGGAAATCTAGTTACGGCTGCACGAGCTGACCTCTTTGATCCTGCCGATTCGCTACTCCCCCCCGTTCACCCCTCGACTCCATACCCATTCTTTGCTCCTTCCAATCTCCCCCCTACCC
>VBVQ01004999.1:1177-12996 GCA_011636635.1 Tetramorium simillimum | reverse complement strand
GGGTTAGGACAAAACGGGTAGGGGGTGCGGGGAGGGGAACCGCTCCACCCCCGCCCACGCGTTATTATTTAATATCACAACTTTAACATAGATTTATAATAAAACTTAAATTTTGCGCGCTGTCTGTCACGACGCATGCTAGTTTCATACTCTCAGTACAAATGTTATTGTTTATTCATATGTCCTTGCTAATATCAACAAAGCAATATATCCTATATATTCATCGTTAGTTGGTTTTACCTACCAATCTTGCTAATTATAATGCGTCAAAAACAGAGCGAAAGATGTTGCTTCACAAATTTTTACATTATATTTATATAATAAAAATTATTTTGTTAATATCTTTTTAATAAACAACGAGCGACGGCTAAAAACCTTTTGGAGATTACACAGGAGGGTGACCTTGACAATATATGTCAAGATCGAGCTCACTGGAGATGCCTCCGTTTTTGTCAATAATTACCAAAATAAAAGACAGGTAGAAAAAAAATAAAGAAAAATTATTGCGTCATTTTTCGAACGCACGGTTGTATAATTGGTCGGATATGCGTCATTGAGGTATACTAATAAGTCTTCGGATTTGCTTTAATCATAGTCGCGATGATGGCGAAGCGACACGCGGAGCGGGTCATAATTCATGCGTCAGCGGATTCCCTATTTTTCTTCCTTCTCAAGCGATATCGTCAGTACGAGAGAGTACTCGTGGCACTCTTATCTCCTATTTTCCTCGTTACTCATGATTGCCTCGTCTCGCGATACCCCATTATTGCGTCATCTGAACGCATTTTCACGCGGAAATTGTAAACGTGTTTCGAGACGTTTCGACAGAGAACTGATCAGTCTCGTGAAAGTTCGGCGAAGCCGTGGGAGCGTGGCTTCAAGAATTAGTACGCTGAACATCAGGAACCGGTTGTCACAGAATTAAATACAAAGAATTCGGACTATCGAAAAGCGTTTCAGAGTGAGTTACTAAGTGGTTCGGGAATAAACAGAAATAAATTGTAAATAAATAAATAAGAATATGTCAACTGAAAAGCTATAATTAATAAATAAATAACAAAAAAAGTGAACTAAAGAGAATTATGACTCGATAAGGTACATCTATGACATCCATAAGGTACATTCTAGCGAGCATTAAAAGCATTATAGTATTCTATAAACACGAGAGATACTAATATCGACAGTAAAAGAAATACAATAAAGAAGAATATTAAAGTGAAGGTATACAGTCATACGTTAATTGCGTTAATTCATATTAAAGTTTGAAAATTTTCTATTAAAATTTAATAAAACTGTGATATTATATGTTATTCGCTATATTACCTGTTCGATAACTGTTAAATGATTAAGGTGCAAAATGAATATGTGCTTGTGAAATGCCTACTCTGATTCGCACGCAGGTATCGATTCACTTTATGGAATCGTTCTTCTTCTAGCAATAAGTGTAAACGATTGGAAACGTAATTGGAAACGTGATTGAAATAAATTGTCTATTTATTGTCTAGAGCCGATATCTTTTTGACGAAAACTTAAAGTGTTCTTCAATAAAATCCAGCAGTTGCCAAATTTATGAGAATGTAAGTTGCGCTATTGAAATTCTCATTTTTATTATCTGCTTGTTTGGATGTACATGTATCACATACATTTGCTTTCGCCGATATGCTACATCGTTTGTCACTAACATTCCAAACTTTCTGTTTACTAATATGAACCATGATAAGTATTCACCGTTTCATTTGAATTTTAATTTGAATTTACATAATAATTTCTCTTTCCTGAAAAGATTCCTGAAAAATATTAAAAGATTTTTTTATTCAAAGCTGTTTAGTAAGATTATTGATAATTGAACTTACATTGATCTTACACTCAATCTTTTGAACATAGATTAATTTGAAATATTTATACCAATTGAAAACTTAAATGAAGTTATAAAAGCTAAATTATTATCTGCGCTTATCTCTTCATGACATATGTATAAGCGTTTGATCTTTCAAGGGTTATCGAGTGAAGAGTAAACATAATATTATGCAATAGTACATTTAATGCGCACTTAGTGCACTTATCAGTTCGTAATACACTACTCTATTTCTTTATCAAGAAGATTTCTGTTAATAAAAATTAATGTAATATGACAAAATTTATTATTGCACAAACAGTTTACGATAATTCTGTTATTTAAAAAATAGATTTATACATTAAAGGGATGCCAGAGTGACGCTCGAACTTGATCGAGGTCGATAATGTAAGCCGAAATTCTAAGCTATAACATTATAAATTATCAAATTGGCTTTACAGAATACAAAATCCTTTTGCAGGATTAAAGTACGTGTAGAGATGAAACACGAGTATCGACTTCATATCAGTCTGAGTAACCTGCTGGCTTGGTGACTCGAAATTTTTGCATCCATGGCATTTTTTGGCTTTATAGAATTAAAAATATTCACATATCAACAAAACATTAGGGTTAGAATTGTTAACATGTGAATACAACAGCTTCGTATAAAAGTTTTGTAGTTTTTAGGCATAAAATAACTATCATCCCGACTTTTTTGGAATATCTACTGTAATCCTGTGAAAAAGTTTTTTAATTCTGTAAAGCCAAAAAAAATGCCACCCTTGCAAAAATTTCGAGTCGCACAAGCTTCAGATTGAAATTTTACAAGTACAAATAAGTAATATTAATAAGTAATAACTAATATTTTTGCGTGTAATTTAATCTTGCAAAAGGATTTTGTATTCTGTAAAGCCAATTTGATAATTTATAATGTTATAGTTTAATTCCGGTTTATAGTTAAAATTCCGGCCTACATTATCAACCTTGATGAAGTTTGAACGTCACTCCAGCATACCCTTAAATCAAAGAAACTGGTCGATAGTCTTCTAATGTTGGAATTAAATTATTTAACGTTACATGTTAAAAAATTACAAAAAAAGGTATAATGTAAAAAGTTTGTAAAATATTAATAAAAAGAAAATGATTTTAGTTTAACAAAATATAATTTTACTCATTAAATACTTTTGTTAATGAACACACTTTATGCTTGAATACTAAATCTATCATATGACATTCTACTCAAAACAATTCGAACTTATCTGCGTACTCTATCAGTTTTACTGGTTCGCTTGTAGTAAATAGTAATAAATCATTTCGTACTAATTGTATCGAAATCCTGTTCTCTAATCTCATTAACATATCAAGATTTAATGAACAATGACTAAATTTATGGATATGTAAATGTCAATCGTAAAATTTCATTTGTATAATAAACTTGTATATTTCTTTTAATTTACTTTTAAATTTTATTTAAAACGAAGTCGATTTTTCAAGTTCCTTTCGAAATTATAAAATTTCTTTTTGGATGGAAAAATGTCTAAAGTTACTGATCAGTTTGATTGGTAATATTTATTTTAAAATTAAATAAAATATTAAAAACGATTTGTAAAAATGAAGTACATTTATAAATCATATATTTGGTTTTATAATATAATAACAATAAATTTATAAGATGGCTAAGATTTGTATCCTGAGCGCGTTGGTGCTGCAATTGCTTTACACATCAGTACAAGGACAAAATTCTCCATGTCCAGACCACAACGGTTTATTTAATTTCACATATATAAAAAAATCTGGATTAGACGAAACGATAGGACAGATCGAAATTCGAGATCCACCAATAAATAATTTAGAAGTCCATTTAAAAGTGGATTTCAAAGTTGCCACTCAGCTGCCTACGGTAAATATTCTTCTTTCGTATTAGTCTGAACACATAAATTTATAGCCGTTAATGTAGACAATTTCTAATAATTTCTAGTTCATTGCAAATTCAACTATGGTCAGAAATTTTTTTCCTTAAAGCATTGCTAAAACAAAATTTGATTAAATAAAGCAAAAGGTGAAGTCGTTTTGTTTCTACGATTTCTTAATCTCTCGAAGAAGAAAAACTTTTTACTTTTGAAACTAATCAAAATATAATTTTTAAAAATTGTTCTAAAAAATAGACTATTTATTGTATATGTGTTGAACTATAAATAATTTTTTTATATATTTAAATATTTGAAAAACGAGGTTGAACATATATTCTCTTGCGTTTTAAATGGTTAAAAATGATCATGGAATAATTAGAAAACGTTGCTTTAAATTTTTATTTAACTTATTTGTAGCATCTTCTAAAAAATAGAAACAGTTTAATTATGGATGTGTTTCAGTCATACGTCGGTAGGATGGACTTGACAAAATCTAGAGAGGATGCTGCTCGTGATGTTCTAGAAGGCAGACCTTTGTTGTATCTCATTTATTTTCCTGTACAAACTCCGCTTCCGACAATACAGAGAATATGGTTCAGCAATGATCAAATTTGTTCCGGCCCCGAAGGTAAGTATTTGTTTAAAAAGTAATACATAAATATAAGATGTTTAATGATATAAGAGCAAAAATTATAAGCTTCTGATTTTTCAAGTTACAAATTAATTCTTATTTCATATCTAATTATGCATAAATTTCAAGTAAATTGGCAAAGATAAATTGAAAGATAAGAGGGTTACTAAAAAACTTTAAATTTTTTCGCTTTATAAAACAGGCGATTTGAATAACATTGTTACATTTTATTACAGTATCAGGAAATGTCGTAACTACTATCACGTTGCAACATACTCTTAAGATTAATATTCAGCCTCCGCAAAATCAATCGAACCCATCGCCTCAAAATAGACCAGCGGAGCAGAAACCGCCTAGACCCTCACAACAAGCTCAACGACCAATTCCACGACCAATTCCACAACCAGCCCCACGACAAGCCCCACGACCAGCCCCACGACGAGCCCCACGACAAGCCCCACGACCAACCTCACCAGCACACGATGATAAAATTGAAAATTATAATGAATGCGGAATCAGCAGCCCTAGTGGAACCCCTAATCTTCTAGTCGTCCATGGAAACGAAACATTGCCAGGCGAGTGGCCGTGGGTGGCGGCAATCTTCCTATTTATATTCAAATACGATTATCTATGTGGTGGTACTATTCTAACTACAAAACATGTTCTAACAGGTACATTAATTAAAACAAAAATGTTTTTATTACTAGTATTCTATATACCAAATGAGTTTTTTTACCATGGCTGCATTTCTATATTCATTGCTAGTACTAAAAATCTATAGCATACCTGATGTTAAGGCTCTTGGTCCCTCGCCGACCATATTGAAGTCGTGACGTCAGAAGCGAGAAATTAAACGTTGAAAATCTTTGCAACGTACTACCGTACGTAATAAAAAGAGATTTGAATATAGACACACTATAGATTACTGTGATATACGTGTAAAATATTCAAGAAATTAAGATTACCAAGGAATACACAACGTAGAAGAAGCAATGTCTACCTCTTTTTAGAGCTGTCAAATCACGTGTGTATTCGTGTGTTTGGTTACAAGTGTGCTAAAGCGATCTACAGCGTGTTTTCATCCAAATATCTTTTTATTTAACAGTATGTCGCAAAGTAATTTTCGTGTAATTTCTCGCTTCTGACATCACATATCAAAATGGCTGCGGTTAGTACCGAGGAGCTTTAAAATTTTTTATAGATTTTCAGCCACTATCTGCTTTTTTTCCTTGATTGCAAGAGATTTATTCAAACTTTTTTATATTTGCAATTTTACTATTAATTATATAATAAAATACAATTTTATACACCTTTCATAAGTACTCATGATTGATCCGAATGTAATCGGGAAATACGCATGATAGTTAATTGTTTGCTCATTAAATATTTTGATATAATAGATTGTTAAGATACGCAGATGCACAAGAATATCTCTGAAATATATTTTTGTTTCTTTGTATTTTTCGGTCGCGAAAGAGAGAGAGAGAGAGAGAGAGAGAGCTTTTAGGAAAATTTACTTAAAAAAACTTAAAATAAACTAGAAAGTTTACCAAAAAAATTACTATTGCTAAACTAGAAGTGATTTCAAACCAAACTTTAAGTATTTCTATAATATAAAGGTTTAGGTTAACTCATGTAATTACTATTAATAACCTTGTGATTAATTCAAATAAAACTTTAAGTATTTTAATAATACACTTTATAAATACTTTAGAGAAGAATGCTTTGAAGCACACATACGCGAAGAAGCGTTGTGCTTTGATTAGTTAAAGGACGAACTTTAAGCTTATTTATAGAGTTTCCGAAACAAACTTTACTTACGAGAACACGAATAACCCTTGCGACTCCTAGCAGCGTGAACCGCACTTCTGCGAGTTTGTGGATATCTTTGTTAAAAGTAAATTTAAAGTATATTTGCGTCTTGCTTATAAAGTTTTTATTGAGATTAATAACTTAACGAAAAGTTAACGTTCGTTAACTGTCAATATCTTATTAGTCTACTATTATTATACTATTAGTATACTGTTATTACGGCTAGTTTATAATACTTTAATATACTTTATAATACTTTATAATACAAAATACTTTATAATACTTTAATATACTTTAAGTAACTTTAAAATATTTTAAGTAAATTTTCCTAAGAGAAAGAACTATAAGAAAATTTCATGCATATGTTAATTTTTTTATAGCGGGGCATTGTTTGAAGCAGTCTTCCCATACCAACGAGACCATACCAGCCCACATATTGTCGGTGGCTTTGGGACGGTACAAACTAATGGACTTTAACGAACAGGGAAGTGTCACTATGGATGTCGCGAGGTACATCTTCCATCCCAAATTCACGCATACATTCACCGGTGACTCTGACCTGGCGATTTTGATCCTGAGGTCTCCCGTCGAGTTCACCGATTTCATTAGACCTATTTGTCTATTATCTCCATCGGTCGACTCTCGCAGACTCGAGCAAACGGATGGAATCATCGTGGCATGGGGCGAAGACGAACACAGTAAACGTTACACCGAAGAACCAAGGTCGGCGAACATGCTGATAGTGCAAAATGTAAAAACATTTACGGGCTCTGATATTCCATTTTCTGACTTTTGCCATTAGATCAAGACACACAGATTGAATTCCAATCTTAAAAAATTCTCTAAAAATGAAACGAATAAAATCAAAGATGTTTCGATGACAACAGAATCGGGATATGTATATATTGCGGTAGAGAAATGCTTAGAGATTTTTGCAGCGTTAACGAGGTGATACTTTATTAATTGTTACTATATTGTATGAATTATAGGATGTCTGCGTGTGGAGCAACCCGATTTTTGCCACTATCACCTCAGAACACACCTTTTGCGCCGGTGGGCGGAACCACAGCGGCGGTCCTTGCAACGGTGACAGCGGGAGCGGTCTGGTGATTTTCGACTCTGTCACGGGCCGTTATCATTTGCGTGGCGTTGTGTCGCGAACGCTTGGCAATCAACCGTGCGATCAAACACATTACTCTGTCTTTGTCGACGTGTTTAAATATTTACCCTGGATTAATAATACTCTTAAGAATATTATCCAGCCTGCGCAAAATCAATCACAACAAGCTCCACAACCATGCCCACCAGTACCCGTTGAAAATTATAACGAATGCGGTATCAGCAACAGCCGTAGTGGGAGACCTAATCTTCTGATCGCCCATGGAAACGAAACATTGCCAGGCGAGTGGCCGTGGGTGGCGGCCCTTGTCTTCCGAGAAGATGGTGTTACATACCAGTACAAATTTCGATGTGGTGGTACTCTTCTGTCTACAAAACATGTTCTAACAGGTACATTAATTAAAACAAAAATGTTATATTACTTGTATTTTATATATCAAACAAATTTATTTTACTATGGCTGCGTTTCTATATTCATTGCCAGTGCTAAAAATCTATAGTTATATGTGACGTTAAGGCTCCTGATTCCTTGCCGACCATATTGAAATCGTGACGTCAGAAGCGAGAAATTACACGTTGAAAATCTTTGTAATATACCACAGTGGACCAGAAATCCACTATGGTTGACCAAAATGCAATTTTTTAACTTACATGAAGTTAAACATATATTATATATTTATATACACTTTCCTACACTAAATACTAAAATAGTTTTTCTTTATGTTGATTGAAATTGTTAGTGGAAGGACCTGAATGTAAAAAAAAGTGTTTGCAAATCTAAACGTTCTATGACTTTAGTACATCCCTTGCAATAAATCTCATCTAATCAGATGTTATAGCAGTATATTCTTATTTTTAAATTAAACAAGTAAAGTTATTTTTATCAATACATGAGGTTCCTTATGGTACATTGACTTTTTTGTTTGATAAAACTAGTAGTTTAGAATCATATATTGCATTTGATCAATTTCAAATGAAACCTTCCCTGAGCTTCCACTCTGAAATCAATCATATGATACATCAAATTGCTCATAAGAATGTACACTATAACTTGAATATGCGCCTTTTTGTGCCTATTAATTACAATAACTGAGAAAAATTATATTTGATACTGTAAGTCGCACTGACTAGAATACATGGTAAGCTAAAAGATTCTAAGAACTGTCTTCGAGATTCTGTCAAATTTGTTTCTAATTGATAAAAATAGAGCACATGTTCTTTTTTACGTGAATCTGCAGAGCCTTGCAAGAGAATATGAGCTTAAGATATCTTGAGATGTGACATCGCACCACGAATGAATTCAAAAACGACAACTTTAGAACACTAATCTTATCAGTCAGAAACAAATTTAGTAAAATCTCGAAGATCTTTTTTAGAATCTTTTTAATACGGGAAATACGGGAAATACACATGAAAATATTTGTGATAATTAATTTTTCGTTCATTAAATATTTTGATGTAATAGATTGTTAAGATACGCAGATACATAAGAATATCTTTGAAATATATTTTTGTTTCTTTGTATTTTTCCGTCGCGCGCGCACGTGCACGAGAAAGAGGGACGTATAAAAAAATGTATTTCATGCATATTTATTTTTTTTATAGCGGCGTATTGTTTGAGGTGGAATGACTATACCAACGATACCATACCAGCCAACATATTGTCCGTGGCTTTAGGACAGTACAAATTAATGGACTTTAACCAACAAGAAAGTGTCACTATGGATGTCGCGAGGTACATCTCCCATCCCGAATACACGCACACAAACACCGGTGACTCTGACCTGGCAATTTTGATCCTGATGTCTCCCGTCGAGTTCACCGCTTTCATCAGACCTATCTGCTTATTACCCCTATCGGTCGACTCTCGTAGATTCGAGCAAACAGATGGAATCATCGTGGGGTGGGGCACAGGCAAATCCAACCATCAATACAACGAAGTACAAAGAATGTCAAACTTGTCGATAGTGCAAACGGTAAGAACCTCTACGAGCTCTAATATTCCATTTTCTGACTTTTGTCATTAGATCAAAATACACAGATTGAGTTCCAATCGTAAGCGAAATTCTCCAAAAATGAAACGAATGAAATCAAAGATGTTTCGATGAAGGTATCTCGATGACAACAAAATCGCGATATGTAGTTATTGCGGTAGAGAAATGCTTAGAGATTTTTGCAGCGTTAACGAGGCGATACTTCATTTAATGTTACTATATTGTATGAATTATAGGACGTGTGCCACCGGAGGGACAGGAGTTTCATCAATTTCTCCTCAGAAAGCTTCTTTTGCGCCATTGTGAACACATCTTATGCGGTGAACAACACCCCTTTTTGCTTTGGTGACGTCGGAAGCGGTCTGGTGGTTTTCGACTCTGTCACGGGCCGTTATCAATTGCGTGGCATCACGTCACGACCACCGTATGGTAGTGTGTTCTGCTATCATCCATATTACACTGTCTTTTGTCGACGTATTTAAATATTTACCCTGGATTTATCAGCAGATTATTTCCACGTTAACCTAGTGTTTTACCTCAGAATCCAAGATGTACTTATAACTGACAAACTTTTGGTGTAAAGTTTATTCGGAAACTCGGCATTTATTGTATACCAAAATGTGAAGTTTAAAGTTTCAAGTTTTACTCTTGACTTTCTTACGATAACTCTTCGTAATGCATTTATTATAAATGTAAAACATTCCAGACAGCACAAGATCTCCAAAACATGTCCTATGGACATTTTTAGAATATAAGGTCGTTCTTAGAATATTTTTGAGATGTCTTTGAAAGATTTGTGCTGTCTGGGATGTGAATTAATATATACATATGTATGTACCTACTTATTACTGTGGACTTATTTAGAATTAAGAATAAATCGTATCGTGATACGTTATAACATATCGTGATACGTTATAACATATTTGTAATTAGATAATGGACTTATATTACATCTTATATTGTTATTTAATTTACAAAATGCAATCAATATTTTACATTGTAATACATAAAGAATACAAAAATATTGTCATTTTGTTCATTAAAATTTTGCTCATGATTATAAATATATTAAATAGATGTATATATCAACATAATTCTAAATATTGCTCATGACTTGAAATATATTAAATATATGTATTAAATATAATTCTAACAACTTAAGTTTTCTTAAGCTAACATATACTTATAAAAATATTGTTTAATCTTATAAAATCAAAATATAAAATTAAATTATGATTTACGCATATACGCTTCCTATACTTTATACTATTTTATAAGTCTTAAGAAATATTTAGATGTATTAATAAAAACTCTTTCCTGTTTTTTATATATATGCATTATTCTGTTTTGTAACTTTGTAAACTTTTTAGAATACATTATTAATCAAGGAAGACTAGAAGAAAGAAGTCTTGAAATCGTAATCCACATCGCTACATGACAAGATCATGATTTAATGTGGTCTATGTCGAAATCGCACTTTTTATTAACACTTGTAATTGTAAATAAAAGTAAACTAAATTTAGCATGTCTTCCGATATGTATTCGTTGATTGCCAAGATCTCATCTCAAGTCAGTACTTGTAATTATTAAAATGATTATAGACACTTGTCTCTCACTTAGATTCCTCTAAATTTTCGTCGACTCTAATAAAACGCCTAAAATTTATGTTCTGATTGTTAGTGACGTATTTTCGGCGCAAAACACATGTTATCGCATTTCGTTTCATCTGTTTTGAAGTTGACCAGGACGAACAAATCTATAGCAAAATCATAGAAGAATAACAGATAAGGTATAGAAACAAGTTTATGATTAATTATTTTCAAAAGTATTAGTTATTTCTAATAAGAATTAATTCTAATAAGATTATATACACGAAAGGAAAAGTCATATCCTGAATTTGTCAAAATCAAGAACGTAAATGATAAACCGTAATTATAGTAACTTTTCAACGCTTAGTTGAATAAGAATAAATTGATATTATAATTTAAAATTCATAGCTTATTGTAAATGAAAAATTTTGGTGGTTTTGCTTTTCTACTTTTTCAGACTTTTAATGGAAAATTGCATATAACTTTATGTAATCTAATCTCTAAATGTGTTTACTATTAATTTATTTTTTTATTAGATAATTCTTGTTAATACATGTGGAATTTGTGGGGAAATCATAGAAGAATGATTAATTTCAAATCATAAATGTTTGGAAGAATATAATCAGGTTTAAGTTGACAATAACAGATATCTTTATCCATGTTGCGGTAAATATAAATGAAAATAATGTGTAAATTCTTATAAAATAACTAAAATAAATGCTTTATTATGATGTATTTTTTATATATACATATTATGATAATATTTTATTAACAATGTCAAAGAAGTATATCTAAAATTTTTTCTGTAATTATATATCTCTTCTTTCATTAGATTGTATAACATTGATTGTTGTCTTTTTATCGCAAGAATGCCACATACTTAAAAACTGTACCAATATTATTAGGTACGTGGTAATATTACCTATTAAC
>VBVQ01004997.1:0-13033 GCA_011636635.1 Tetramorium simillimum | reverse complement strand
TATATATAGAGAGAGAGAGAGAGAGAGAGAGAGAGAGAGAGAGAGTATTAAGTAATAAATTTTATCGTGTCGTCAAGTAAGTCGGCAGTAGTTTCGTGAGGCGTAGAACAAAAGAGAAGTATAATAATAAAAAAAAAACCACAAGGGGAACTTATGGATATTCGACGGGCCGCGTCGTCGCATTTTCCATCCGGAGAGTCGCGAGACTATCCTCGAGACCAAGTATCTCGAATTAAACAATCAAATCGCCACGTTTTTACAAAATAAAGCTCTGCACGTAAACGCAGGATTCGTCGAAGGCAGCTTTCGCGAAAGCTGATTGCGTTCGGACGGTTTCTCTCGTTTCCTTGCGTCGCGTCGGCGACGATTTCATCGCACGACGTGTAATCCCCCGAGAAATCTGGATTCGCGCATGCACGTCGATCCGATCGAATTCAGTTTTCGTTAATATTTAAAGCATATCGCGAATAAAGCACACGCGCGAATTCAGAAAGATACACCGCGATCGAGAAAAAGCGAACGAGACGCATTCTCAAGATGTTGGCGAGGGATGCGAAACCTGCGCCGCGTAAACTGTCTTCTTTATATTTTTAATAGCATTCTTAAAGGATATCCAGAAGATTTATTGCAAACAACCCTTATTCGATTCTTGAATCGTTGACAAACGAAATCAACGAAGGAGCTCTTTTTCTTTTTTAAATCATTCATTCACGAAATTTCTTTCGGCGACGCCACACGAGATGAGAAAATGGGTGGACCATCTTCCGTCGAGACTATTTTCGCCGTCGCAAAAATAAGTACCAAGAAGCTTTCAATAGAGAGCAAATGATCGATACGGATTAAGAGGATCGAGTATGAGAATTGTTTTAATTAGAGAAATTGTACTATCGTTTCTATATATTGCTCACGTAACGTTAAGTAAAATTAAAATATTTTATCTTTGCAACAAGTATTCCGCGTGTTGCTGCGCACGGTGCGCATGATCAAATGTCGCGGCGAAATGTTCGTGTGTACAGTAGTTCATGCCTGTATAAATTCTATATCCTGTTTTCTCGGTATAATTTGCTCGCGTAAATCGCGCGCTGTGAGAGTTCTTGGGGAACTGCGGGAGTCAATAAAAATCGGCTCTTCAGGGCATTTCTCGAATGACTTTTGATTGCGAATTTTACTAACCCGTGCAGCTTCCACAGGTTTATGGATATTTGACGGAAGTGTTGCACGGCGTCCACAGGTACAAACGCGTATCCGCCAAATATAAACTGTATCATCTAATTTAAAATAAACGTATAAAAATATTCGGGACATTCGCGCAATATTAGCCGTACATACAACGTTCCGTACATCGCGCGCTGCAATTACCCGTCACTGGTAGCAGCATAGCAAATATTTATTGAGGCAGCATATCGGGTAGAGAGAGGAGAAAATAGAGCGAAATCGCGCAGGTCAATGAGCGGTAAATAAAAAAGAAAAAGAAGAGTACGCGACAAGGGTCGGAGCCTATCATCCGAGCTTCGAAGTCAACGCGTTTGACGTGTCTAGAACAAGTGTGTTATATATAAATATGAACATTATAAATACATATTATAAAATTTAGATATTTATATATAAATATATATATATAAATATATATGTAAAAGAGAATGTTATGTATAGAGAAATGGGCAACGGCGACGGGGCGTGGAGAGGCACAGATATTAATTACGTCGTTATAACTCTTCCTTCCCGCAAAAAAAGTCGCTATTATGTTATATTATATTATAATATAATTATATTGTATCATTATTATCGTTGACGTCATTATTACCGAACAATCAGATAGAATCGGTCCCGTTATTAACAAAACAACCTGTCTTCGTTAGATCGATTCATACGTACCGCGCGATGAGTGGCAGTATTGTAGCTTCAATGCGCGGAAAGCGGATCAAGTCCGTAATCGATCAGATGTAATTAATTTCGGACTTGCTACAATCGTCGAGATTCGTTCTGCCGTGGTAATGGGTTATCGCACGATTATAGCGCGATCCACCTCGAGCTTAAATCATCCGCGCAGAGATGCGCAGTTGCAACCGCGACTGTTTGTGACTGTAGCGACTGTAGCGACTGTAGCGACTTCTCGCGATGCAGAATTTTAGAAATAAATTTCAGGCCAGTAAAAGTAGACTCGTGTGAACATTCCCAGTAAAAGTTGTCTAACATAATTGTCTCGCAATTTTGAAGAGCACGCCTAACGAGGCAATATCACGTGTTGCGTTCGACGAACGTTGCCTTTTCGAATCGCCAATCCCGCTCGACCTTGGATCAAATTTAATCAAAGATTTAAGACTTACGAGGCGGAGTGTAAATGAAATTTTAACATACTGATATTTTCTGCCCGTGTCCAAATCGTCCTGTCTGACGTCTCTTGAACGTGATTAAAATATCGAAGGTATGCTTTGTTCTAATTGATATATCGTGCAATGTAGATGCAACGGCTGTTGTGTAGTAGTTTTGTGATTTTATTATCGGACCTTACATTAATTCTTAATTAGGCTCTCTCGTTTCGTACTGTAAGGAACCACGCTACATTTTTTTTCCTTTACGTATTACTATTTAATATCCCGTTTATAAATCTAGCATTACTTCTCACGTTATATCAATGTCTCCATGACGAGTGACGATGGCGGCGATGGCGACGACGATGCTGATTTTGATTATCCTTATCCTTAGTATCGATCATGTACGTGTACTACTCCGTTGTATTGTCCGACAACATCCTGCATTATTTTGTAAAGAAGAATAAAAATATCTTGACAAACGCAAAAAGAAAAGAACTCCAATCCAGCTTGTTTATTTCAGATCGTTCGAGCTTTTATTCCAACTTTTCCAGGCTTTCCTTATCTCTGCTGTGTTTACAGAACGTTGTAAGCGATATATACTGAAGAGGCATATTAGATATTATTTACATTTACTTTTTATTCTCTCTTCAATAAGAATTAAAATTGTCTGGAGAGTTTGCTAAATCGAAACCGTCTTACAAATTCTACATTATCATATTTATTAACTAAAACACCGACAAAATGTATATCGTTTGCGAATCATCAATATTGTTTCTTCATTAGTTTCGTTATTATTTTTGTTATCATAAAGAAGTTGATTTTCAATCCCGGTTCCATTTTTTATACAGTAATATTCAAATTCTTTATCGCACATATTAATATACAAATACAAATGGAATAAAATTTTAGATAATCTAACCAACGCAGTCAACTCATCTCCTTTGAGCACTGTATGTGCTTCCTATTCCCACCACATATACATATCTGTCGGATAAGTAGCTTATATTGTAGCGAGAATATCGTGTAATTTATCTGTCGGTACTAGTCATTTACCAGATAAATTTTACCAAAAAGTAAAACAACGCAAGTCAGATTTTTAACTATTAGATAAATTATTTTATATTATCTGAATAATCGGCGCTAATATGAATATATCTATACTATTATTTGTGATATTTGTATATTCACGAATCAATTCAAGTTATTGTAACATAATTATTATTTTTTATGTAAATTAATAAAACGTGAATTTTAGCTTTTTAATGTTAAACTTAAAACTCAAACTAACTTAAATTTGAACAAATCAGCATCAATAAATTTAAGATTTATTTATTTATAAATAAAAATAATTTTAATGTGATATAAAGTGATATAAAGAAAGAAAGAAAAAACAGTGGATATAAAAGACAACATAAAAGGCAATAATATATAAATATAATGATAATAATCGCAATGAGTATTGTACCGTAATTATTTAGTATTACAATTGAAGCAAACTTTAAAGAAGTTTTTAAGTATGTGTGTGAAAAACAATACATTTTTTTATATAAAGAAGAGAATAGGGTATAGGAAAATTATATGTTTCACATATAACTAATATAATCAATATTTGATAAATAAATCCTAAATAATTTAGAACGAAAGGAAAAATATTATGAAGAACACTAAGATTTATATCAAATGTCGAAACCATTAAAATCATTCAAGATTTTAAAATGGGAAGAAGTATCAATTATTCGTCTACATGTCTCAAGAATTTAAAGCCTAAGCCGAATTCAAATTAGTGTTTAATCTGTTCGTTTTTTTTATCCATTAAGACACAAAAAAGCATAAAAAGTTATACTAAGAGAGAGAAGAAGAGAGAGAAAGAAGGAAGAAAAATAGAGATAGAAAAAGAAGTTTAAAGAGAGAAGGGAAGGGAGAAGGAGAGAGGGAGAGAATATATTTAATCTGATACAGGAATCGTGTTAAAGATATATCCGAAATCTATAGAAATAAGTAAATTATGAAGTATTCAACAGTATTCAATGAAAAGCATAGTCTCTCTTATTCGACGTTATGACCGCGAGGGCATCCGATCTCCGCAGGGCCGCACAATTTCGTGCGTAAAGCTCGTGTGTAGCTGTCGATCATATAAATAGAATACGCTCGTCTGCGCGGAGATGCGGCCCTATATAGGAGGAGTTATTTTTGAGAGCCATATCGTGACTCGTTACAGTTCTGCCGTTCTGCGTTCAGTTCTACGGGGTTTCGGCCGCGGCAGTGGCGACGGTTTCACGCGCTCTGCGTCGTACATTAGAACAAAGAAACTAAAGCCTGTAATCAGTATAATACGTGAGCAATAATTATTCTTGATTGTGCCATTAGGATTTGATTTCTTATATTCGCGTCGCTCTTCTTCTCTTACTAATGAGACATTTATTTCACTTAATTGACCCGGTGTTTTGGAGATTCGGCGCGTGTTACGCTGTGACGAGCGCTTATCTTTCAATAAATCTAAAAAACTCAAAGTCGATACACTTATGGGAATAAAAAATACATGCATGCTCATGTGTATATATACATATATAGAGGGAGAAAGAGAGAGCGAGAGAGAGAAATAAAATATACATATGCTCATATACGTGTGTATTTATATACACTCACCCGCACCCGCACACACACACACATACACACACACACACACACGTATATGAGCGCATACGTGTTTTATTTCTACAAATATATTAGCTTTGGTGTAAATTTGTGTAAATATTATGGGGATAAAAAGGCATGCGCACTGTATATTGAATATCCTATTTTAAGTTTTGATTTGGCTTTAACTTGAAAAACAGTATTTGTATTTGTATTTAATAATACGTGTAGTGTAATATATAAAATATTTGTTTTCTATTAATATAATGCAATAAGAGTGCAGGATGATGCTATGAGAAAAGAAGAATTCTCGCGAGATTAGTTGTGATTCGTTATCACTTGTTGTAAACTGGATTGGTCTGCAGTCGTGTATATACAATTAAGGTGCAAACAAAGGAAAAGAGAGGGTGGATGCAAGTGGAATTATTAGTGAGAGCCTTCTTCTTTTGGGGAAAATAATGATAATCGTTTTGCTGATTAATTTTTGAACAATATATATACATACATATATATAAAACATATCAAATCACGGAATTTCGAAATAGAGATTGACGAGGATGTTCAGTTCGTTGAGACTGGCGACGATGCGTTCGCACAAGAGCCGAGCCAGACCCGGAAGCGTCGCCACGTCCGCAAGTTCCGACTCAACAAGAACGGACGAGACGCTTACGCAGACACAATATCATCCTCACAGCTTCTTGTTGCCGGATGATCAGGAGATGAATATTATCGGCGCGTTATCGCCACTTTCCGGTGTCTCGTCAAAAGTCGCGCAGGTACGAGTGGAGCGCGAGGACGGTAGTCTCGGTGTGACTCTTCGCGGAGGGATGTCGCGGGCTCTCGTGGTAACGGGGGTGAAAGCGGACGGTCCGGCCGCCAGAGAGGGTAGAGTTAGGCCCGGTGACCGGTTGCTGGCAGTGGACGATACCGAATTACGGGGACTCACATTGGCAGAGGCACAACGTGCGCTTAGAAGGAGTTCGGACACACCGATTGCGTCTCTCACTATCGAATATGACGTCGCGAATATGGAGGAAGCACGAGCAGCCACTTCGGGTCCGTTGCTTGTTCACGTGGAACGTGGCCTCTCAGGTATATTGTTTTTCACCTTTACATCTCCTTTACTTGTTACTTAAAAGGCTGTAAATAATTAATTTAATAAACTATTCCTAAGTATTATGATGGTACACAGCGTTTGATTTGACTATATAGAATTTTGTTAGGCATTTGCTTTTTAAATTTTGCTATGTTAATGCGGTTGAAAATATTTCAGATCTTTTTAAATATCTTTCTCTCAATATTATATCTTTACGAAATGTATTCACTTGAATTAATCGTTAAACTTGCTAGTATTCTTGATTAAAATTATCGGAAGATTTTCAAAATTTTTATTTATATATCAGAGTTTTCAAAATGTTCGAAATTATTTTCAAATATCTTCTCAATATCAATGCTGTGACACATAATTAATCCCGTATTGTAAAGTAATTATGTATTTTTAAAAGAAAATTAAAAAAAGACGCCAAGTGTACGCACCGAAATATATTATTAAAAAATTACCTTTTTAAAGAAGATTTTCTCTATAAAAGTAATATCGTTAGAAAATTACTTTTTTAAAAAAGATCTTAGCCATAAAAGCAGTAATGTAAAAAATTGCGTTAATTATAAAAAGTGGATATTTATACGAAAAATCTTAAAATATAAAACAATTTTAAATAATAATGCTTAATAAAGAAGTACGTATTGAGTAAAGTCAATTTCATCAGTGGCATCCTTTAGGTCCGAATTCATAGTCGTTTCTTAAATCTTAAGACTTAAGAATTTCTTAAATCTTAATCGTCTTTTTAAATTGTAGGGTTGATTTTGGCTGCTTTATATTCTACGGTTCAAAAAAGGAAGGAAGCGCGCGAGAAAGACGACAAATAACTTTTAATTACATTTACTTAAGTACATTTTATTTAAGTACATTTATAATCACTTTTACATTTTAAATTTACATATTAAAAGTTATATTTCCATTAATCTTCCATTTTTTTAACCATAGATTATAAAGCAGCCAAGATTAACTATATACAATTTAACATATTTAACTAATAATATATTCCCTTTTGTATCAAAGATAGCCATGATTTATCACGAAATTGCTGCTTGAATTGCTTGAATAACAGTTCTAAACTGAAAAAATTTCCATGAATGATTGAGTTGAATTTACGAATGAACGAATGTATGAAAATATTGTTAGGTATTTCTAATTATTTCTTATAAAATTGAAGCATTAATAATTCAACAACCTAACTTTATCCTGATTATTCCCGAGCCCTTCAAGTATTTCAAACCGTTATATCTCATCATGGAAACATCTGACAAAAAAATGTTTCAGATAAAACTGACTTATTTTCTTTCATAGTATCCAAAATGATCCGATATATTGAACTGTGTTGCGTACGCAAGTTCACGCGTGTGTAATACGCTATATCTGATACTGCCAGTTCGTGGATGAAGTTGCAAATTCTGGGAAGAACAAAACTCTGAATATGCTTCTTGCTGTTTGTATTTTGCCATCTTGATTCTGTGATCGTCGCTTTTTACACAAGTCTTTCCACATAATGCGCGCCAACGCATTTGAATAAAAAAATAGCTACTATCTACTACTAGCTAGAATCTTAACAAACTGTTAAGAGTTATGTGCGCGACTCTGTACAATCATAGAGTCTTTTTTCCAATTGAGTTATGGATTATTTTAGAAGATGGACGGAAGAGTTTTCCATATCAGAAAAAATAAATTTTCAGCTAGATGACCAAAATTATAAAAAAAATGATGAAGTGTAAGGGTAGCTATTTTGAGAAAAAAATGTTCAATACCTTTTCATCTTGTAAAAATTTTAAATTTTATATTATTTTTTATTTTATTATATTATAAAATAATGAATAAAATTATAAGGATATGTTAAATTGTAATGTATAAGTTTGATTCCATTATAGTAGACATTTTCAAACAATTAATGATCTTGAACTTTTGCCCGGCGCGGCGGTATACATGCAAAGTTTTATTCAAACTATAATTTTCAGAGTAGCATTTTCATGCAAGTCAAACAATGATAGCTTGTAAATACTCTTATTACAAAAGTGAGCCAACAACGAGTTTTAGACTAGGTATTAGATTAAGTAAAAATATAAATTGGAAATCTTCAGGGGAACTTGGTTTAACTGTAAGAGAAACATCAAATGGAGTCTACATCGATAGTCTTCGTCCGGCGAGCACGGCGGATCGGTGTGGTGCATTGCAGGCAGGGGATCGGCTGATAGCCGTGGATGACACGCCTGTTCAGGATGCGGTGACCGCCGCCAAGCTGCTTAGAAATAATTCCGAGAGTTGTCGCATTGCCAGACTGCAGATATTACCGCGACCGCCCAGCGCGAGAACAGTGAAGAGGAAGGCGCAGCCACAGGCTCAGCAAAACTCAAGTCAGACTCTGCAGATGAAAGAGAGCTTGACGGTCATTTTGCGGCCGGATCATCGAGGTTTTGGCCTTGCCCTGAAATTGGCCGAAGATCGTATGAATTATGTAGTAAGCCTGCTGGAAGCTGGTGGTCCAGCGGAACGAAGCGGCATCCTTTTACCTGGCGATAAGGTCGTCGCGATCAATCGGAGAATGTTACGCGATTTGCAACCGTCAGAAGTAATTAATATATTGGAGACATCGCAATTGGTAAATAGATGATATTTCTTTTCGCTTCAAGAAAACTTTGCCGAAAGTAAATATAGTAAGATAGATTTTCTTATTCATTGTTTTCGTATGTCTAACACGATTAGATCGAGTTAGTGATAGAATACAAAGTGGGTGGATCGGTGATGCCGAGTTCTGGAATTTTCACGGTAAGAGTCGCTCGGCCATTAGGCGGCCAACCCGATCTGGGTCTTACGGTAAATGAGGATTTAATAATCACGGAGGTCCGCCGAGGATCACTCGCTTATCGAACTGGCAGTTTAACATCTGGAGACAGGTTGCTTGCGATAGACGGGCAGAAACTGGATCCCGGAGACTTGAGGCAAGCCGCTCAATTGTTGCATCGACCGGGCGGATCGGTGGTCGCTTTAACTATTAGAAAGCCAGATTCTAATACGGAAATAAGGTATTCAGTGACGTGCAAAATATTTTCTACGAGAATCCTTTGAACCTTTTTTTTAATTTTAGCATTTTATTTAAAATGTATCGTAATATTTGAATTTATTTAAGAACTTATTTTTTATTAGTTATATAGAATATAATCAAATAATTAAATTAGACCGTTGTATGAATAAATCAATTAATAATAGCAAGTCTTATTCGGTTAACGCTGGATCTCTCTTGCATAATAATTTCTTCGAATACATCTTTCAGCCAACTACGCGTCGTTACGAATGGACATTAAAACGCAGTTTCAAGCTAAAGCTAAAATGGAACAATCACAAATTAAAATTGATAATCAAATTTTAATAATTCAGATATTAACATTGTTAGATTATTGGCTGAGATAATATTTTTTCACAACACTCAGTCCCTTTAAATAAGTTTTTAATGATTTTGTGATGATATTGTTAATATCTTAATTATTAAAATTTGATTATCAATTTTAATTTGTGATTGTATCATTTTAGCTTTAGCTTGAAACTGCGTTTTAAAGTCTGTTCGTAGTCGGCGCGTAGTTGGCTGAGCGAAAGATGTACTCGAAGAAATTATTATGTAAGAAATCCAGCAGTGACCGAATAAGGTTTGCTATTATTAATTGATATGTAGAATATTTTCAAAAAGTTAAGGAAAGCAAAAAGCGCTTGAGTTCTTGTTTTACGAATTAAATCAAAGAGCTATAAATAGGTACAACGATTCTCTTTCAAATGCTATGTATCATTTTGCGATAGCTTAAAAAATAAGCAATTCATATTCTTTTATATTCTTTGGCGGATTTTTAAAAACTGAAAAACAATATAGTTAAAAATTTTTTTAGGTATAAATGAAAACAAAAGGGATGCAAATGGGTACAAAAGATTCTTTTTTATAGAAAAAAAATCTATATTTCAATCTATTATCAAATATTTATATAGAAAACATTTATGTAGAAAATATCTATATAGAAATAATAAAAAATCTAAAATTTTAAAAAATTCAAAGAGTTAAAGAATAATTGTTCCAAAATCTTAGTGTAAAAAGGTTTAAAAAAAAAGATTTTTGCAGAGATTATTGTAGAGAGCCCAGCATAGGAAGTGATACGATCCAGGCGCAATTTCCGAGTGGTGCGTTACGTTCAGGCAGAGAGAGTCTTCCTAGTGTGGACAGCGCAGTGGATTCTTGGGGCGAATTGGGAGATAGTAGCGGTACTATGCCGGAAATATTAAGACTTTGGGATACTGCCTCTATGGACAGTGGACAATTAGATTTATCAATACCATCTTATCCGGGGTATCAAAATTAATTAGTTTATACTCAGGATTTTTTCAATAACAATTATTCGTGTAACATTTTCTTTTCTTTTATAAAACCAGAGCACAAGAACGCAGCAGTGGTTCCAACAACAGGTCTCAGCAAATAGTGCACGTGTCGCTTCATAAAGATCCAATCTATGAAGATTTTGGTTTCTCAGTATCAGATGGTCTTTACGAGCGTGGCGTTTATATAAATCGTTTGCGCCCTGGTGGACCATGTGATGGCATTTTACGACCGTACGACAGGATTCTCCGAGTGAACGAAACCAGCACCGAAGATTGCGATTGTTGTTTGGCCGTTCCACTCATTGCAGCAGCCGGGCCGCGTTTAGATCTAACAATAGCAAGACCTTTGTCTCCACAAAATATCGTGAAAACTTTATAGAGTGCTACATTTATCATCCGCGATTGAATTGTCAGTATCATTGGAATTCAATTTAATTTTATCAATTAATATTCTAGATATTTCATTCTTTAATTTTAGTTGTATTTATAGAATTCATTCTTTAATTTTAATAATAGCTCTTATGGTAGATATATTTTAAAAATAATAAGACTAAACATGGATTTTGTTGATATTGATAGTTGCATTCTTGGAATGCGATTGTAATTTTATATGTGAGCGCTGACTCATTAAATATTTCCAATATATTTTTGTATACATATGAATTTTATTTATAAAAATAAATGTATAGATTAGTTTTTCTGCTAGACCATCTTTTCCTATGTACAATTCCATTCGCATGCACGCATACTCTCCGCAAATCCAAGTCTGCATATTATTGACATTTAAAAACGCATCTAAATTTTTTCATTTCGAAACAGATTAATAATTTAGAAAATATAAATAAAATCAAAAGCATTAGCGTAGTTTGTACAATCTAGATCGTGAAAGTGTCTAAACTTGTTGCATCTGAATAGTTTAACTCTAGAGAGGTTAAACATTTTTGAACCCTAGCGGAGGACACACTAGGTCATTTTGACCTAGTTAAAGTCTTTTTCGAATATCTTGACTTCAAATTAACATAAAGATTTCTTTTTTTAAATATAGAGTCATCATCCCTTTTATAATGCATTTCGATTTGTTAAAAAAATAATGTTTCAATAATATTTTAATGTAAATTTTAATTTAAAAAAAACTGTTTTTCCAACTTTTTGTTTAAAATTGAAAATCTTGGATTCTAATTGATATAGCGTAAAAATTTTATTTTAAACCTTAGAGTATCTACTTTGAGATGGTATTAGTTGCTTATAACAATCTTTCAGAAAGTATAATTATTTGAAAATATGAAATACTGGTCAAATAGACCAAATTATCTCATTTTACATATTTATAAAACAACTGTTAAGAAAAAACTAATGATGAAATTTGTTTACCTTTCTTCGGAAGATTTAAACTAAATTATTTATTTTTAAAAACCTATAAAACCATCTATAGAAATATCTCGCTTTTTCTTCATACAAATCGAAGTATTACGGAATGTGCACGTTGGGTCAAAATTAACCCTGTGTCCTCCAAGGGTTAAAGGATACGAAATGTAATATATACAATATAATAATACTATATTATACGTCAATAAATAATAAATAATAAATTTTTGAGTGAGATACTTTTGCCAAAAATGAATATAAGTATGTTTTTCATATTTAATAAGAATAATTTTGCGGAATGTAGTCAAATTCATAGTTAAGGCTAATTGAACCAGCAATTAGCGATAAACAATAATTTTGATTTGTGCGAATCATCTTATGCAGCAGGTTTAGCTTCAGAGTTGAGAAACAAAGCTTATTACAGCGATCGTAATAAGAAAATATCGAATATAATTACTTAGAGAAATAATACCCAGGTAGCAAGCTGACGTTATTTGTCGTCATTTTGACGTTGAAATGTCGTCAAAAACGTTATTTTAACGTCAAAATGACGACAAATAATGTCAGCTTGCTACCTGGGGAGTTTTCACAGTTAAACTCGAAAAATGTAGATCATATCTTTTTGCAACATTTATACAAAGCAAAAAGATGTTTATATTTACGCATATGCACGCGTGGTTGGTTATACACTACTAAAAAAAAATATAGGGAACACTTTTCGTATGCTAAGAATTTGGGCTATTTTCAAATCGCTGAAATTCGGCGAAGAATCATCCAAAAAGCATTTTGAAGCTTGAAACTTCTTTCAAATTCTTTCTGCCGATTTCAATTATCTCTTTCCTTTACAAAACGGCATAATAATAAATTTCAAAATGCATTTTGAATGTTGTCACTATGATAATTTTTCGTCGAGTTTTAGCGGTTTGAAAATAGCCCAAATTTTTAATATATGAAGTGTTCCCTATTTTTTTTTAGTAGTATATACTGAAGAAAAGAAATAAAGAGCAAAATATTAAACTGTTTCCTTTTTGGAAAAAAAAACCGATTTGTATATCAATCTGTAAGAAAAAATTATAATGTACACAACGTTTTTACATGTATTTTTATGAGAAAAAAAAAAGATATTTTTGACAATAAAACCACAATATTACAATTTTACAATTAACCTTTCTTTAGAAATAGAAGTTCAATCCATTTATCGTATGAATTATATTGATATATTTTACAAACTATTTTGTATTTTATATGAAGG
>VBVQ01004996.1:0-13044 GCA_011636635.1 Tetramorium simillimum | reverse complement strand
ATTACATATCATATATGTATATAATAATAGTTATTCAATGTCTATGATAATGATATTTGTTATAATAGGCGGTAGAGTGATATTGCATAATAGATTATAGAGATAAATTTTAGTTGTTAACACAAAGTTATGCTTTGGTATTACAAAGTATTAAATAATTAATGTATCCTTTTATCAGGTAATTATAACTCTTGTCCCAACTACAACCATGTCCTCTTTTTTCACTTTCACTTCTGAAAAACTTCATCTTAATCATGTCGTTCTAACATCGAGTAACAAATAAAATGCCAGATTTCAACTAATAGCAAACTCATTTTTGTATTTTATATATTACATTCAAATTGACTGTCATACGTATTTTAATAAATAAATATTATAGTTGGTGATGTAAATAACTGCTCCATATATACTTTAAAAAAGTTAACTTTCAAACGTGTTTTTAGAAAGTCTTAAAGATATTATAAAAAAGATGCTTTTGTAGAAATCTTTTAGATACACTTGTCGTTTAGATATTATTTTATTATTTACATATTTCTTCAATATTTCTTTTTTATAATGTCAATCACCTGAAAATTAGTACAATCAGTCCAAATTGATCAAAAGATTTATTTAAACAGTTAATAATAATTTTGTTCCTTTCAATATCTTATATGCAACAAAATGATATGCGATACGCGCTAATGTTAGAAATCGTGTCTGTACCTATATATGCAATATGTGAAATGGATACACGTATTTACAGAAAAGAAAGCAAAAAATGATCGCAAGTTGGATTGCTAACTACACAATCGATACATTGAGCAATACGGGTGTAAGCAAGTTATTATTTTGTTCGTGTTTTCTTAAAATTATGTTTGCAAATAATATGGTATTAGCTTGATGACGTAACTACATCTGCAGGGTGTTTATTTTATCGTAACAGTCCGTACGATTTTTGAGACGACTCGAGACAGTTTAGAGTAAAATTATTAGAAACTGGTAATTTGTTTTATATTCAAGTTGCAAATTATAATTTAAAAAATAAAAAATCTTTTTTTACAAAAATTTTTTACAAAAATTCAAGATTATTTGATTTTTTTAAATAGTACTGATATTTTTTAAATATTGTAAAGAATTGTATTAAGACGAATCTAATGCATGTTCAAGAATGTCACTGTTGTTAACATTTAAATAATAATTAATAATATTATTGTTAATATTTAATATTTAATATTAAATGTTGCAGTGTTTAAAAAAATGAATATTTTATTTTATTATTTAACCTTTCATTAAAAATACAGATATAAACGCAGAATGCTGAAAATTTGTTATTAAATATCAATAAAAATGCCACTTTCGGTAATATGTTGAATTTGTCTTAATCTTTAATATTATAAAAAAAATTGATGTTATTTAAAAATATCGAAGCGACATAAATTTTTTTATAAAAAACGTTTTTGATTCTTTTATTTTGCAAGTCGTAGTTTGCTTGAAATAGATAAATGTCTTTTTATAATCTTTTTTATAATCTTAAATGGTCGCAAGTATCTCAAAAAACAACCTGTATACATATGTATATAGTTTGATAATAATCATATCTTATATAATAATCTCTACATGATAATCATATCTGATAATAATCACAGGGGCAAATGGAGCAAATTAAACTGATAAGAATAAAAAAGTCATTTGTTTTGCAATTTTTGCAATAATTATCTGTGTACATACACATAGTCAAGCGAAATTATTATGGAAAATAATTATTAAATTTTCGAGAATTAACACCAATCAAAGCAATTTACATTTTCAAAAAGAAAAATTAAACTCAGAATTGCTTTTTTGAAGAAGTTGTATAAAAATTTTAAATATAACAGACATAAAAAGAAACATTCATATCTATGTGAAAATAATATATTAATAAATATCTATAAATATATGTAAAAGACTAAAGAAAGAATTTAAGAATAAATTGTATGTTATTGTAAATGTTGTCAAAGTAATGTAATTTGCCAAATTTAACCTTTGAAATTTTATTTATATATATATTTTTTGCAACTGATGGAAACGTGTTAACTATAAAACCTTGAATCGATTAAAAAAAGATTAATATTAATTTCATGTATATATATTCAAACTTGACGCAACACTTGAACGAACAGTTTATAACAGCTGAACAGTAAATTTATTTAACATAATATATGTAATACATAAAATTGATTAATTTCTTTTTGTAAGATTTTGTCTAGCAGAACGTACTTTCTGCGCAGATTTCATACTTCGTCGGCTGTATTCGACCAGTATTACTCTCACTTTCGAAGAAAGTAGCTTCGTCGGTAGAAGATGGCCGTGTGTAGAAATAATAGCGCGTCGTTAAGACCAGAAATTTTCATCAAACATCGATTTTTCATTTTATTTCGTTTTTTATAATTCATAAATTATTAAAAGAGAAGTGAAGTATGTTTTATATTTGCTGTGTCATTTATATAAATTGATTCATCATCTTACACAATTTATATAAACAATTATTGTTACTTTTTGACGGAACAAAGTATATATGTAATTGACAATATCATAAAATGATTAGACAACAGATATTTGTGATCTTGTAATAACGTTCTTGATTGACATGAGCACCTTTTCTCTTTCTTCTTGAGATCTCTAAACCGACGTAACGTCGAGAGAGTGTGAGCCGCGTGTTTTGCATAATTGCGTAATATAATTACTTCCACAATTTGTAATACAGAAAATCTGATTCTTGGGAAATCGCGTAATTACTGAACTGGCGCATCGCAGAAATGCGATTTTGAAAGCAGCTGAAATTATCCTGCACATATATAGACAGTCACGCGATCTTGAGTCTCTGCGGAAGAAACGAATTTCGCTATAACTGGCTCCTGTGCGATTTCCTTTTTTATACTTGTTGCACATTCGAATTCACTTTAAACTGTATGGTTGTATAGAGTATAGACTTACCGAGCAGTCTAAGGCCGGTATTCATAGTCAGTTCTTATTTCTTAAGAAACTGTCTTAAGAAACTGTCTTAAGAAACTGTTTTCAGATACTAACACGGTTCTCTGTGATTGGTTCACAACATATTGTATTAAATCGTTACTTAAGATGATTTTAAATGTAAGAACAGACTATGAATACCGGCCTAAGAGTTTCTTCATGAACAAGAGATGAAAAGATGTATAACTTTCTATTAAAAAATCAGCTAAAATACATAGAAAAAAACATTCATTTCAAATCAGCAATAATATTCTCATGTATAAGTAAGAATATGAAATCTTCTTTAAAGAATTTGATAATCTTGAACAGACAATTACTTGTTCACACAAAGAAATTTTGTTTCTGTTTAAGATTATCAAATTCTTTAAAGAAGATTGTCTATTCTTGCTTATATATGAGAATATTATTGTTGATTTGAAATTAATGTTTTTTAAGCGTAAGAATGAATATTTTCCGAGGTTTCGTTTTTCAGCTAAATGATTTTGAGAATCGAACAAAGTAATGGCATAAAAGTATAATATTGTAGATATTATGTGTATGTACATAATTAGTGCCTGCGCATATATTTGCATATATTTCCATTTCACAATTACAGTTGCAATTCGAATATTCAAAGGTTGCAATTGAGATATACATTTGTGACATTTCAATGCCATAATTATAATGCATTTTAAATTATCGGATTTTATATTCCCCAATGATACAGAAAAGTAATATATTTCCACTTAGATTTTAAATGAAGTAGTCAAGGAGAACATACTATAAGAAAGAAATAAATATTATGCATGTTCCTTGCGTGGCAAACATCCTACTATTCACGAAGAAAAATAAAACACTGAGAGAAAAATAATTGAATATACGCAATTGCAATGTAAACATATTTTTTGTTTAAAGAAAATAATTAGAGTTTTATAGACGTCAATGCAATCATATCGACTATATGTATAACTATTGCATCAACACACGTGTGCATAAAGATCTGCACAATTTTGGAGAGATTTGTAATAGTTTCAAATAAAATTATAAAAAAAAATACTTATCTACTTCATGTAAGTTACAATTTGTAGTTTAAAATATCGAAAATTTTTTTCATAAAAAAAATTTAAGACTATTTCGCATTTTGTAAATAGCACTATATAATTATTTTAATAATATTATAATATTATTTTAATATAATACAGGACATGAAAATAAATTCTGGCGCTGTTGGAAACATTACTTTATAATGTAAAGAGTCACCTTAAATCTTTTTATGAAAGAAAAAGTTTTTCGATTTTGTTAGACTATGGTCCATATCCAGAACGCATTTAAAGATGTTAGTACGTTTTTTTTTGTCATTTACCGCATCGGACCCAATTTCTGATCATCCATTTTCCCCCCTGATCACCCCATTTTCAGAAAGAACTAATTTATTAGTCGTACATAAATAAATTATACGTTAATATTAATTATAAAATATTGTATAAGTATCTTATAATGTATATTTAAAATTATGAAAATTTTAATTATGTTGTAATATAAATCAAATTTAAATGTCAGATCTTCGTTAGAGTTGGAATTGACATCATTTTACTACTCCTTGTAATGCACACGCAATAATATTCCTTCAACGTTTTCAATGATTTTAGTTAATTACAAGGTTTTTTATATTTTACAGTTTTAATACCTAAATTTTATTTCAAAAGAATATTTGGACTGATAATATTGCATGTTTAGAAAATAGGTGATTAGAAATACAGTCGATATTGTTAACGTAATTAATATTTTCTGATCAGTTGTTTCCGGAATTTTTAGTCATTTTTCCTGATTTACTCGAAACCCATGCGTGCTGGGGTTAAACTGACGACGGATTCGCATTCAGCGCGTCAAGATACATAAAAATAGCCTAGTGGAGTATTCTGTTCAGACAACTTTTGTTCTTTTGTGTGCCTGTGTTATTTGTAAACAAAAATTACTTATTTTTGTTTTTACTGCAATTTTGTTACAAAATTGCATATAAATAATAAAATTTTATTTGAATTAAATGATAAAATTCAATTGATCAGAAATTAGGTACTGATATGATCAGAATATCTTTCAGCATGATTAGAAGTTATTCCTGTAGCTCTTTTTTTTTCTACATCATAATATAATTTTATTTTTCATAATTAAATTTTCTTTTTTTTTTAAATAAAAAATACAGTATTAAATTTGTAAACCTTTTAAAAAAACTTAAATTCGATTAAATTTTCAATTAATGTGTGACAATATATTTTTTATGTGACAATATATTAGTAATGCTTAACTGATCAGAAATTGGGTCTGATACAGTATATCTTTATCTTCCTGTAAATGTAAAAAACAAGATAGAATGACAAAAAAGTACGCTAACATTTTTGTAAATGCGTGCTGAATATGGGCCTATAAATTATGAAGAATGAATAAATGTTGTTTAATCTTTTTTCTTAAACTGTTGTGGACGTCTAAAAAATTGTGACAATAAAAAAAAACGCTTTTTTTTATTGAGTGTATGCAATGCATATTTTGAAAGGTCTTGATTTAAGCTTGAAAATGAGTCCCTGTGAGTTTCTGTAACTCAACTGTGTCCGAAATTATAAAACTTTTTGTAACAAGTGAAATTGGGGTGGGCAAAAACTATTAACTTCAGGTGGGCAAAAACTATTAACCGGTATTATATCTTGGTACATACACAAATAAGTCAAACGGTAATGAAGAAATTATCACATGCACACATCACTCGCTTTGCAAAAAAGCCCCAAAAAATTAATAAAAGATTCTTCACAGAATAGATTAATTTTTCTTTAGCTATTAAATGGCATATATTCTAGGCGTGCATATTGTGCTCGGAATCTCTGATATATACTGTGTTTTTTCTATACGTATAGTTTCAAAGATAAAGGAATTATCACAGAATTGCTTCATAATATTGAATAGTTAAGATCGATAAACGCTTGTTTTGCACAAATAATGTACAATAACAAAAATTATGATTATTATAAATCTTATAATATTATCATATTAATTCTACTTTTTTATAATTATAGTACTATGCACTTTTTTGTTAGATTTTTCTTGGACTCAATAAAGTCAATATGTTTTGAAATAATAACATTGACGTAATCGGCGGGCAACTAGCTACGCGAGCCAAATCCAAATTTAGCGAATGTGATTGCCAGAGATGTAAACTCGCCGTTTTTAACTTGGCAGCGAGCGCTAGAAAGTCTATTTTTATTTGTTGATTAGCTTACTTTTGTCTAAAACTAAAATATCCTTTAGATTTTTTAAAACTATTGAATAGAAATCGAAGCATTAATAAGAATTGTCAAGTTATAAGCGATTGAATGAATGGATGAAATGAAAAGAATTTCTTGTATTAAATTTCTAAACGTTTTGAAATATTTTTTTCTAAATGATAGCTTAATTTTAATTTTAAAAAATTAAATTTATTATTTTATTTTTGGAAAACTGTCTGCATTCTTTTTATTGAAAACTTGAATTTAGAGAGAAAAAAAAGATATTAAAGTAAATTTGTTTTCTACAGTGTGTGTAGCCCTTTTACATTTTATACTTTGTAATTTTTTTCTCCTAATTTTTATTTTTACTAAATATAGGGGAAATCCGTGTATTTTGGACCAGTGTGTAATTCGGACCAGTAGTGATTTTAATATAAGCGTGATAGGTAGTGCCACTTCTGAGACAGCATCATGATCGTCTTTTGTCTAGAGCCTGTTACCATCCGTTTTCGTTACTCGAGCGAGAACAGTCGAGTCAGGAAATACGAAAGTTGTTAGCGCGTACCCTTCTATGTAATTTTATGATTAGTTTTAAAAGCGAATATTATTGCTTTATATAGTTTATATCGCAAAACAGTTTTACGTGCTCTTTCATAAAATCTTAAGGCAACATATTTTATAATTGTAGTGTAAATACTTTTTGATACTTTAGCGCTACTTATAAGTAATTCGTTGTAAGCACTCTTGTGTAATTTGGACCATATAAGAATGTGTAATTTGGTCCACTTAATCAAAGGAAGAAAAGAGAAATTTGGAAAACAATAGTTAAGACTAATAAAAAGCAAGACATTTTGGAAGAGAGTAAGACTTGCTGTCTAATATGTGGAGAAGATTATCAGACAAACTGGATTCAGTGCGAACAATGTAAAGGATGGTCGCATGAAAACTGCGCTGAACTAACTATCGATATGTATTATTGTTGTGATTTTTGTTTTAATATTATTTTCTAATATAATATTAATATAATCGTTCATATATATAATATAATAATACGTTATTATTTGTATTAAGGCAATAAAAAAGTTATTTTACACTTCAGTCCAAATTACACGCCTATGGTCTGAGTTACACGGACCCTGCTCCAAATTTCAGTTAATTTTTGTAAAGAAGTGTGCATAGATTAATTAAATTTGCTACTCATATTTGATGCCTCTTATTTAGCAGTTTCCTTAAAAAAATTGTTTTTCCTTAATGTTCATCCTGATGAGATTTATTTAATTTTATTAGGTGGTCCAAATTACACAGATATATAGATTTCTAAATTTGCGTAATTTAAAAGAAACTTGTTTAGTCATGAATTATTTGTCAAGAAGAATTTTGAGAGAAAAGCAGTCTTTGTACTATATCTTTGTATTATGATCTCAGAACTTCAAGTAGATTGGAGTTGGTCTGTTATCTTTGAAGATTAGATATTGCGCGTCATTCTCTTCGTCATCATTCGGATAATTATATGTTACTTACCATTCTGAGCTGTCATTTAAACGTTCACTGAAACTCTCTTAAGTACTTTTTGTTCTCAGCATCGAGACGTGATGATTATCTTGCGGATTTTTATAAACTAGTTTTATACAGACGTCACATATAAGCATATTAGAGAGTTTTCTAAGAAGTAATGAATAATTAGTATAATTATAACGTAATAATTATTAATAAATTAATTAGTTCGTGAGAAACATACCTCGTGAAAAAGTAATGTGCTTAATGATCGACGTCGAAATGAATAACAATAAACATATTTGTTATTTTATAATAATAAAATATCTTGATGTATAAAATTTAGCAGTCCAATTTGTTTTTAAAGATTAATCTAAAATTCTTTATTTATCTTTACATACATTTTTGATTTATTTTCTAAAGAAATAATCCATATTTCAATAAATAATTTATAAATTGAATTTTATCCAAGTGTCCTTATATAAATTTTTTATTAAACATTTAAATGAGAAAAGTAACAAGGTACAAGTAATTTAAAAAAATTCAAATTAATTATGCAACATTAATCATTTTCCAGATTTTCATTAGTTTGTCATTGTTGTGGACTGGTGATAAAAACTCTATTGTTTTTTTTACAATAAAATTGATTTTATGTTATATACTTTTAAAGATAGGAGAAGCGCGTGGAGAAATCGCACGCCACTAATCTTCAAGAGATGATGTATTTTGAAATAAAATATTTCACTCTGTGTATTCAAGAATTAATAGTAATGTTGCTAAATCCTTGAAATCTCTAATGTCTTGTTTACAACGCGATCCATAGATCGTCTGAAATAAGTTTAACGAGGAACGAGCCGGTGGTGGGAGATGCTGCGGCGGCAGATCTCGAGATCAGAAGAAACGCCGGGGAAAGCGGAAGCGAGAAAGTAAGAGTTCGCAGCCGTAGGCTGATTTCTTCAACCGTCACTTTCGTTCTCCGTTCGTAACCGGTGCCACTATTCAGAGTCTATTATTCACGTACTGTTTATTCATATATTTCGGATTAAATGTAAGAAGAAAACAAGCTGCTTATTTCATCGAAGATGAGTAGCACGTTTATTGTTATCAGTGGCCTTTGAGCATTCGCTAAGTAGATAATCGCAAGTATTTTTCCTCAAGTCGAGGACGGTCAACATTTAGATATATGTATAAATTATCTGAGTCTCTTGAAACGAATTTATTAGATTACTTTGATCGGAAATATGAAACGTGCTACGTTCCAGAATAAATTTAGCGTTATCAGACATTTAAATACGTTTATTGAGATTTATATGAATGCCTCGATATTTTTGCAATGAGAAAGTCATTGAAAAATACGTCTTGAGAATAATATTAAATTATTTGGTACTTGAAATTCTTGAAAAGAAAAACTTTGAGAAGAAAAGAAGTATGCTTTTCATATTTCTAAATTAATTTCAGAAACTAAAAGTCTTCATACTTTTTAAATTTCTTGCTTAAAAAATATGCAAGTCAAAAAATGTATTTAATGTTGAAGAAATTAGAATATAATATCTAGAAAACACACGGAATAATAAATATTGATTTTTTGAAGATTTCATCTTCACAAAATAATTGATTGCCTCTTTTGGTAACTCTATAAAAATGCTAGAATTCTTGTATGCAAATTTAATTGTCTTTATATAATTCAGTTTCTAATTGAATAATAGTTTCAGTTATAATTGACGTCTGTAATTCACTGGATAGCACAAAACAATGATTACAAATAGTAATAAATAACAAATTTTGTAAATAGAAATTAAGTATGCAAAAATATAAATGGAGAGTTATAGTATATATTATATAATCACACCAAAAATAACGTTTTCTATTTTTAATGTAATCCTCTTTTAATAAATTTTTCCTCAAATATTGCGTCAGTAGACTGTCAATATAAACTCAATTAGTTTATTTATATTTATATTATTTATTATATTATAACGTTTACCTAATCTTTTAATTTTCTTTTTTTTATATTTATGCACATGTGATAATTGATATAACAAGTGCACTAACATTATAGTCTTTCACATGTTGTACGCTACTTGCTGTGAAAAGCATATTTTATTATATTATCATATCGATTTCTCCATTGGAGAACCGCCTTACGTAAACTGCCATAGTCCTTTTCTCCTTCTTTCTTTTTCTTCTCCGTGAGAAAATAATACTCTCTTTCGGAAAGGTTGTCCTCTTTCTTAATTTCTTGCTCGAAAGTGCAAGTAACGTTCTCGCGGGCAATCGGCAATAATCATCGCAAAGTGCAACACGATGTAGTACACGTGTTCAAGGAATGCCACGCGATACTTTTACCCGCTTTTTACGTGATGCTTTTTACTCAAAGTAAACTTTATCGATAAAAATGATTCTTGTTAATGCAATAGAATAAAGTATGAGTGATGCATCATATATACTGTGTGTACAAAAGGTGCACACTTTTATCTCTTATATAAAATAAAATCATATTTTGACAATAAAGAAACAAAATTTGTACATTATTATTAGATATTATAAATGTATACGTAAATGTATACGTATAATATGAAAAAATTATTAGTTTTATATTAAAAAATTGTACTATATTTTAAAAATATTGCAGTATTTAATGTATAATATATCTTAATGATATGTTTTATTTTACTTTGTTTTTATTTATTGGATGTATGTGTATTAATTGCACTTTTATATGATTGTTTATTATTTAAAAGTTTCTCCAATTCTAATACTGATTTGATAGACTATTAAGAAACATTAATTAATTCGTTCTCTAAATCAAATATTTATTTAATTAAAATTTCTTTTTGGAACATTTCGTATTGTTACATATTACAGATTAAAAGATCACAGCATTTCTTATAATAAATATTCTTACATGTAGATATACATCTGTTTCTTAATTACAAGACGTATGTACATATATTTGTATGTATAATAGTGATTTAATAGCAACGCTTTCGCAATTTTGGTTCTTTCTTTGTTGAATGGACGATAAGGACAAAAAGCATGAAAAATCAGCAGCGATGATTCAACTATTGTATCTAGCCTTGAGAAAAATAGCAATTTTTCAATACACATAACGACATTCAATTCGAGGAACAAAATTACTGATTTGTAAAACTATTATATCATTTTGATCTTGTTTTCCGTAATACAGCTTGTTTCTATAACTTTTTTTTTACGACTAACAATAATTTCGACAATTTCTATTTAAAAAAAAATATATGGTGTTGCACGAAAAAGTAGCTCAGCTAATAAGAATTTTATTATTTAATAAGAATTCAATAAAAATTTTATTATTCTCTCATGTTAATAAATAAGAAACTTTATTATTTTTGTTTTATAGCAACAGCACATATTATTACAATCGTTATATTTAAAAGCTATATTTTAATTTTATTATACCAGAGAATTTTTTTCAGTAAATATAATATTTGTAAACAATTCCAAACTGCAATATGCAAACAATGTAAATTGATAGTAAACACATTTTTCAAATTTATCTCTCTTCTCTTCCAAGTGCCTGATTTCCTGGCGATTCCCCTGCGTAAACCTCTCGCATATCTGTGGCGCGCACGCTGGTTGCACACAGGTACACGGAATTTACAGTTTTAACGGTTCTGACTAATTTTTCAGCGAGGTTTTCTTGGCGAAGTACACGCAGGGGTTTGCCATTGCCTTCCGGGAAGAGACGAGTGTATGAAAAGGCTTCAGATTTGCTAGGAATTTAGTATAGTGTAAGCTTTGGTGTAGTAGCTCTTGATTAAAACTTATATAATTATATTATTATTATTTATTATTATTATAAAATATTTATAAAATAACTTTATGATATTACATGTGATATTATATAATCTTTGTAGTAAACAATAAATAATATTACGTGTGTTGTGTATTACATAATGATATCTGGCTGCTTTTTCGTGTTTCACCTCGTTTGCTCTTAAAGTTACTTCACGTCTTCATAACTTCATACTTTGTTTCTGAACTTTCACTTGAAAAGAGACAGATCTCAGGTACGTTATCTTTAAGGGACATATAAAAATATTTTCTGGACGGGAATTCGAATGGCGTCCACCTTAATTCTCCATAATACCACTTAACTGTTACATAATTTTTTTTAATTTCAGTAACGCGCGCTCTTTAAATATTTCTTCCTCACGAATACTTGCTTCTCAAACGAGTTACAAAGTCGTCCCTCGCGAGAGACCGAAGACACAGCATTTTGTGGATCAGGGTTTAATTCGTCACCCGTTAATGTTTGTAATGCGTCAAGTAGTTCCGCCGATTCTCATCGGTGCTGCCTTGACATTCTTCTCAGCTTGATCTGTTGTTTCTTGAACCTGCGGTTCAGAAAAACCACAATTGATAGTATATAAATATCGCAGCAAAATGATTTAAGGAGCAGGAGTTAGCTTGTCAACAGGATGATTGTGCAAGAATAGAGTCCAGAGATCTACTTGCGATATAAAGCAAATTATATAATTGTGCATGATTATTCTTAAATTATTCGGTCAACAACATAAGTATACACGTGTCTAATTTATAAATTATATATGTCTCATTTATAAAAAGTTAAGAAATTTATTATAAATAAAACAGGTTCTATTAGAAAATTAATATTTCTATCTCTTTATTTAAAATTTTATAAGATAAGCATAAAAGTTTTTTATGTTATTATATGTATAATTATGATTTGTGATGATTCAAATTAATTTTTGATAACTCGAGATGAAAGTCAGGACTTTTTGTAGATTGTTATCGAGAATTTATTGCAGACTATTTAAGACTTTGTATTCTCGAGTCTCTACGTGTCGTAACAGCCACAATAAAATTGGATATATGAAGGAATAAATTTTTTTTAATCTCAACATTTATATTCAATAATTTTAATTCAACCTGCATCTTTAGAAATATGGAACAGCGATGACGCTAAAATGAAAAAAGATGTCAATATTTTTTATCTTTTCAGTTTTAAGAAAATTTAATATTAATGCCTCTTTTTCTCTCTCTTTGTTAATTCACAAATTAAATCACAGATTAGTACTACAAGATGGACCAATTTTTTTCTTCTTTTTTCCCTTCTCTTTTTATAACAAATAATAAAGAAACTTATAAAATAGATTATATAGTTAAATATATTAAATTAATTATTTAGAGATATATGGATAGATTCTAAATTTGTTTGTATATATTTTAATGCATTTTTTAAAGTTGGTTTTTCTTTTTCAGAATTAGTACCTACTCTATTTGATGTTTGAGTGGCACGGATTTTTAAGAAAAATCTATTATTTTATAT
>VBVQ01004995.1:0-13048 GCA_011636635.1 Tetramorium simillimum | reverse complement strand
ATATAATGTAAATGCAATGTAAGTTACTACTGTAGATATGATATTTTTTATAATAGTTATTAGAAACATTAAATTTATATATTTATATTCTTTTTTAATCTTTTTCGAATTCCTTTTAAATATTAAATAAAATAGACATGTCAACGAAAGGAATAATAACATTTTTCTAACAATTATTTAATAATATTTCTTTTCAAATGATCAATTATCACTATAATATTTCTTCCAAAACGGATATCTTATCATATCAATTATGTCGTATTAATTTATCATTAAATAAAATATAATTAAGTTTTTAGAAAAACAGAATTTTATACGATATATATTCAGGCGACTCTTTATATCTCATATAGAGCACATATATGTATATGTCATGCAGTGAGCTAATTTGGTTACTTTTTATTACGAGTGACACATACAAGAGGGCTCGTTAAATAACGCTCTTTATTAAAACGACGCTACATGAATGTGTTACGTTCCCAAGATTTCAAGAGTGAATTACACTGACATTTGCATCGTAGATATTTTAAGCATATATGAATTTTATAAATATTATAAATATATTTTATAAATATTAGGTTTTTCTAAAACGATTTTACAATATCACATATTGAGTTCATAATGTTACGAATTTTGATGTTTTATTTGACTTGAATATTATTTTGTGTATTACTTTTTAAATTTTTATGCTTAAAGCATTGAGCTTTAAATTAGTAAACATCAAGTTTGGTTATTTATTTACGTTTCTTTGTTTAATTTATTTTTAATTTATATTTTAAATAAAGTTGTAATTGAATTTTGTCAGCATTGTAACAATTTTTTTCATAAACTGATGGTATCTTCACTGAAAGAGCAATCGGTGAATTCGAGAGATATTCTGTTTAAAAAAAAAACGGAACAATTATACATTAATAGAGATATCTACCTGAAATAAGAATAATAAGCATTAATACGAGCACTATTTTCTTATTAAATTAAAGTCTTGCATTTTTCGCGAATAATCCGGCTATTCTACATTTTCTACGTTAATTGCGTTCATAAGTCTTCATTATATATAATACGTTTTTTTTGCCGTTGATAGCGCCGAAATCCTACGTGCTTTTGACCGTTTGATCTCACCAGTATGGGCACTGTTGAGATTGCATTCGCAATCTACGCATCTACAGCTGCATAACGATAACGTTTGTAATTGGAGCGAATCGCGACAGTTGGTGAATACAATTGCACGGTGTCCTAAACGTAAAATGTTGTACGACGTCGAGTGCAGGGCGCGCATACTATTTGTGCGTTAGGTTGTATGCGCACGTTGCGCGAATACGCCAAGTTGCAAAGTCTCCTTAGCAATCCGCAACTGATTATTATGCGGGCGTGCGAGAGTATAGCCAATTTTCGTATGATTTTGCGGCTATATAGATTTTGTTCAAATTTGCATTAGCCTATGCACAACAATTTCAATTTGAGGGCATTTCGCTTTTTAAATTCTGATGCGAATACTTCTAAATTCGCATCAGAATTTTTAAATACACATTTTTAAATACTCGCATTTTTAAATACACATTTATATTAAGAACTTTCAAGCATAATTCATTCTCTGGGTAATTTCCAGATTCCATCAATGTCAAGCAAATTACGTAAATTTTGTTAAAATGAATGTTAATACGCGATTAAATGGGGTACGAAGTTTTATATCTCGCGGTCTTAAAATACAATTTACCAAAATCGCTTAATTTTTGACGTAATATCGCAATAACGAGAGCACCTGCGAAATTTTCCCAAAGGGAAAAAAGGGTCCATTTATAATATAGGGACTTTAATAGAAACAAAATGGATTGAAAATTGAAATTAATTAAGTTAATTACGCATATAAGGTAGGTACACTTTTTTTAAAAAAAAAGAAGAAAAAGGCTGAAAATTTGACCGTGTACTGGCGCATTACATTGCGCGTATATTCTTCTATTATTTTATATATACTGGGGTCGTAATATATTTCCAGTCGTCATTTGTGAACTCTTATCTTCATAGTTCTTTCCAATCTTTCGTGTTAGAAGAAATCTTGTTTTTCTCAATTTTCCACTCTTCTTCCTCGCACGTTCGAGACATACGTAACTGTTATTCGGAATAAAAAGATCGTTACTGGTAATAGGGCAGGGCCTCAGCCGCTTTATCTGGTCGCTTTCTGCCGGTAGAACTCAGTCTCCGTCCGAATACCGAGTATAGGTAGTTACAGGATTCGAGCAACCGCGTACAATGCTCGGGATAATTACATGGGGATGTCAGTCGTTCGCGTAATCGTGCATCACGTGTGGCTTCGTTGCTGATGCTGACGTCCGAATTACCGGCGGAAATGTCCAGGGAATCACTGATGAATCGACTTAACTATTAAATAGATTATGTATCGTATTTGACGTACTGCCTTTTGTTTAGCAGTTATTATTTAGCACCGGTGCCAAATCCGATATCGTACCATTTGCATGAAGTTCCGCCACGTACCGTCTGTATGCACTAACAAGCTTAACGTTACATCTATAACGGTTAGTTCTCTTAATTGGTACGTATCAGAATCGGCGGGGGCTTCAACTAAGTTGAATACAAACTGGTCTTGAGTTACGTAAGGGCTCGCTCGAAGAGTTTGACCATTTGAGCTTATATTCACGTTATATGCCAGATATTCGCGCTGGTGATATACGGTGCAAGCGGAAAGCGTTGTTTTGGATTGGCTTCCGTTAAATCCGCGATCAACCGCGATAACGTACGAGTAGTGACGTTCAAATTTACTCCTTTGCGCTCGCAACGCTGTATATTCAAATTATTTTTGCGATGTCACAATCGCAAAATTTGTTAACAAAGGATGTGGGGTGTCTCGGAAAGCTCGATTATAGGGAACTTTGCCTTCTAATTCTTAATAGTGTGAAAAATGAATAGACAAAGATATTAATTTTAACGTAGATGATTCTCTTCTTTTTTTTATACTCATAGATATCTTAAATTAGCAAGGAGAGCAAGTACGAAATCATTAGAAAAGAATTTTTAATAAGTAATTTATTATTAGATTCCTCGTCATTAATTATGACATATTTCCTTCCTTTTCAAAATTTTTGTGACACCAAATTGATTAAGATTAATACAAATATATGTCACATAAGTGAACTGAGTTTAATGAAAATTCGTCGCTATACATAAATGTAAAAATTGAAATTGTTGATATTTTAATATAAAAATATTAAACATTTATTAATATATTAAAATGGAACTGTTAATTCGAGATCTTTAGTATAGGAAATAAAATATCAGAAAATGATTTTACCGTGAATATTGCTGTACATTTACATATGCGATATACGTATGATAAAGCAGGCTTTAATTACTTCATATATCCTTTGATATGAACACTCAACAATACTTAGTTATTACTAATTATAGTGGCATCTAACGTTTAATTCCCACATTGTATCATATGCGAGAAAGTGCTAGTAAAAGCGCTCGCTAGACGCAATGGTCATCAATTAGCCCGTATATTGTACAAACGCGATACTTGGCGAGTAATTACGATTGACTCGCAGCGCATCCAAGTGACTGGATTAAAGCCGTATAGACTAGATACTCGAACATTAAAGGGTTCAGGTACAATACATGACTGATGAAACAATCTCGTTTCTTCGTCCAGCGATTTTCTCTTGAATATTCCGAAAAAAGGACTGGAAATTTTTTTTGCAACAGATATTAAGCACGCGTTCGTTAAATGTGCTTTTTCACATTTTTGCTTCATTTCTCTTTCTTTTTATTTTTGGTGAGACATATACGTACTTGTACCTTTGAGATAAAAGAAATAACACAAATGCGGAAGGTGACACTACAATAAAAGAACTATCGTCACGTGTGTAATTTACGGGCTAGTGTGCCCGATACATTATCCATCATGTCCGCGGCTTAGCGATAGCTGGCGCTATCCACGCTTTTATGCATCCGACAAATGAAGTATAACCATACGGTCGGTAAATCAAAGGGAAATTACAATTGGAATTTTATATCGCACGCACGAGTAACGAATATAAATTATTCCTTGTCTACGTGATTTTGAGAATGGCGCGCATCGCCATGAAAATCACAAACGGCCGGGTTCGCGCGTTAAATATTGAAACAATAATTTACAGTGGCGCACGAGCGAGTGAAATTTTGTAACGCCATCCGGAAAATAACGTACGAGTTTTCCGCCTGTTCACGATGCAGTGCACTATCTCGTATCGCGATAATAATTGAATCGAACTCGGGAAGATAGGAAGTTTGTTGCGTAATCGACTGTCTTTTCATGATGTACAACTGAATCCTTTCGTATCGCATCTGATGCTTTTACTGTGATATTTACTTTCAATTTTTTAAAATATTTTGATGGACATATTCTGAAAAATATTTACGTTGAAATCATATATGTTAAATTATATTACACGTTTTCCATATATTTTTTAGAGAAAAAAAAACGGAAATGTCGTTCCGTTCGATGGCGAAAAATTCGTGATACGAAACTTTGTAATAAAATGACACATATCTGAATAGTGAGTTGTTAGATTCAAAACCATCGTTAACAAGACCTAATTTAAAAATTCACGTTATTTAACAAGCTAGATTTCAACATTTCACGGTTTATTAACTAAGCAAATTTCAAATGTAAAGTTTGTTTGTAAAAAGTAATAATTATTTTAAAAAAAATATATATATATGCAAGCATATAATAAGAAAACATATTTGTACCGTTAAAATTTTAAAAATTATATACATATATATACATAATATATAACTATTTCAAATTATCCGGCACTGCCCTGGTTTTTTCTATCTAGAACATCAACATTCAGGTGGAAATCAAACAATAATATATTGAAATTAATTCATAATAATATACAATTTACAAATTCATAAAGTATATTATTTTGTTCTGCTATACTAATAATAAATATATACATTTATTATTGCAACAGGGCTAATTATTCTAATACTTTGCAATACATAATATTTTCCCTTCCGAGGCGGAAATGTATAATTGTATAAATAACTATTTCGTTGCACAATACTTATTTATATAATAACGCATTATATTGAAATTATCACGTATCGAAAACATAAAATCAAGTAGAGAGAATGGAGTATCTAAATTTTATGGTTACGGTCAATATATAGATATGTATAAATTCTTTTTTTTTTATGTATAACATGAGAGAGAGAGAGAGAGAGAGAGAGAGAGAGAGACTCTTTTCTATGTAAAGAAAACTATTTACATTATTCTCCTATTCATGCCAAACTTCGATTTAACATACTCTGCAGGCTAAATCATGAAAGTATTATATAAATCCACGCGGCAACTCTCCAACACGCAATCTCATGCACTATATTCGGTCACGTTTGGAGTTTAGCGGACCTTTTCCGCCACTGTACCGCTTATCAGACTTTTGCGGTTTATGCGCCCCTATTGGAGCCACTGCCAGGATGAAAAGAGGTGCCACGGTGAGAGACGGAAGTAACGTTACGTAAATCGCCCAGTTGGGGGTAACTTAAGTCCCACTTATCTCGCGCCGCTTAAAGTTTTCTTCGCAGCGCCTTCGTACCGCGCATTAAAATTCGAAGTCCGCGACTCCAATACAGAATTCTTCGACCGTGTCTCTTTCTCAGAACATGAGAGCGTACATTTCTGCGCAATGATCTCACAAATAAAAAGCTTTAATATATGTATACATGTATAGTTTGATTACTCAAATTGATTGTGAATAATAGGCTATTGTTTTTGCATAATGGTCGATTTTCATTAATTATTAATATCGTGATTTCAGAAAAATAAAATATTTCTAGCACAATATATTCTTATATGAATGTAAATGTAAAAAAGAATAACCTTTGAAAAAGAATTTAGAATAAAGTTTAAATCTTAGAAGCGCGCAATATGTTACAATTTGATTTAAGCTTGAAAATTCGCGAAAGTAGTGAAAATCGCAGAAAAATCTTTTACATTAATATGACAAGATAGGTGCAACATGTTCTTCCTAAATACATTTTTTATAGATTACAGCGAAATTAAAACGGATAAAGGTTTTACTTTTAAAAAAATCCTCATTTCTTTTTATAATTATATAAGTTTTTCACATCCTGTTTCTAACGTGAATATATTCATACACAGTTAAATCAGTTATTATTTCATAAATTGTATTTTTATATCTCTGTCGCAATAATTCTTTTTTATTTGGCTTCAGGGAAGAGCGGCAAATCAGAAACATAAGATTATTCTCATGACACTGACTATGGGTCTATGTTTCTATTTTACGGGCTGATTGTATGTACAATAATATTTTCAAGACAGCTTATCGGACGCCGTAAAGTGTTAAAAAAGGTTAAAAAAAAAAGAGCAAAGAATAACAAAGATGCTAATGATCGTGTTTATAAGGAGAAAATGCATTATACAGAGGTTGGCGTACGCGATGACTAATTTTGCTTTGCAAATGCTGTTATTTTGCGTTGCTAGTAAAGTAAGCAGCATTTCACGCACGACCCACTTATTTGGAAATACATCTGGAGTTGATAAAAAGAGTGTTATTCAATTTCTCCGTATAATCTATACTTTAAGCAAAACTATTCTAAACACGCTTTTAAAATATAATGAAAATTCCAACTTTTACATACGCGCATGACGTGATAACAAGCACGAAGAGAACGTGTGCGAACGAACAGAAATTTGATCTTGTTTAAATAGATTGAGTTTCCGTCTATCTTTTGTGCATCCATTTTTTGGTTTTTCTAAGCTTTTGTTTTGCGTAGCACGTTTCTAACGGTATCCAATAATTGCATTTACTGTGTAAGTGGTATCTGAATTGACTTTGAAGTTTTCAGTAAATTTGGCTAAATCATTGGTATAATTGTTAGAAAAGTTGTTGGAAAGCTCTGTTGGAATTTTGCTCAATTAGAGTTACTGCAAACTGTGATTTCGATCATCTCAACTTGGTCAATTAAATTTAGTGATTGTGGAATTATGGAGATTATCTAAATTTCGTTACTCGCATATCACCGAAACCACAAAACTCATTAGAGTGATTCCTGTATCTTATGTATTTAAATCATGTTTTGAATCATTCATCTCTCATGTGGCTCGTTATATAGGAAATAACTTCATTTATATGCGATATAATTCTATTGCTACCATACAACGAATTATATTACCCACCGGTATAATTTTGTTAACCACAAATACTGGATAATTTTGCTCGCCTAACTTTGTTTTATGTTTGAAGAGTGACTTTGACGATTGGCTGTTTAATAACGCAGTCATTAGTAAATTGTTTACGTTATGAACTGAATGTGTAAATAAATACGCTTCTCGAGACGAAGTATTCCATTTTCTTATTTACGTCTCTTGCGGATAAACTTTTCGGGCTAGAGAAAGTTTTAGAATTGTGTATTACATGTACCTGTATATTAAGCTATCTGACAGTGAGCCAAATTATCACAACGTAACGAATAAGATATGAAAATTATTTGCTAATTTTTTTCTATTTTTTGCTTTTAAATTTTTTAATCTTAAATCTTTGCAAAAATTATGTTTCATTATACAATAATGAGAAATTTCGCACATGAAGCGCGCGCTCACCACCACTAGTAACTGTTAAAATACAACTTTAACTCTGCTTAATTATCTTCATCTCGTACATGTATCTATATCTCTCTAGCTTTCTATCACGTTTCTCTTATTTCCATTTTTTCTAGTTTATTCTTTCTTTTTTTCTTTTCTCTCTCCTTCTCTCTGTTTTCCCTCTCTCTTGCTTTATTGCTATATATCTATGTATGTCTTTTCCTTTCTTATATTCTTTTTAGCTGTTGGACTGTACTATTCTATTTCTCGTTCTACATCTGAACAGCCGCAACATCGTTACAACCTTCATAAAACTTTGTGACCGTGCAAAGTTTTTGCGAACTTTGAAATTTATTCGCACCGAGTTTATTGACATCGCGCGAGAGGATCGGCAATCGTAAACGTTATCGTGCAGCAGCCGTCATTCGATCCTACGACGTTTCGAGGAAAAGTGAATCTTTTAAGCTGATCAGTGTCAAGCTCGAATGATACGATCAAGCTTCGATTGATACGATTTTAATAACAATGGTGTGATTTAAACATTGTGAGTAGATATCGATAAGGCAAAAAGCAGAATGAATGTTCCGTCACTAATGTCCTTTAATTTTTAGGAACAATTGTGAGATAAATAGAAATAAGCACGAGTGAGATGAATAGAAATAAGCATTTCATATTCAAGAAATATAAAGTTTTCATAGTTTTATATAATAATTCTTCTTCTGAATTGTGCTTTTCTTTTTACAAGGAACCCCACAGTAGTGTCCCCCTCCGATGTTGATGAGCTTTGAATATGTTGTAGTCTAGATAAAAGAGTAAGAGATAAATATTTTTTATACGTGCAACCCGTCGAAAATAACGGATTTTTTCGATTTTTACAAATATCTTTGAAAATATGAAGTAAATGAAAAAATGTTTTATATAACAGTTTTACCGTATTTTATACTCTTTACAACTGTATATTCATATTTTTCAAAAATGTCATTTTTTAATTTACCCCCCTTATTTTCGAGGGGTTGTTCCATCCCCCTAAACGGGCGTATGGACACTATAAAAAAATATCTCTTATTTTTATCTAGATTACAACATATTTAAAGCTCATCAAAATCAGAGGGGGACACTTCCGTGAGGTTCCTTGTTAGATTTTTGTTAAAAATATATACATACATATATAATTTTTAAAAAATATATAATTTTCTTGTATCAATAAGATTAAATTTTTTGTTTTTTAGTTTTATAAATAAATTTGCTTTAGAAGTTTGCTATAGTAGAATTTTAATTTTAATTTTACTTTAACTTTTACTATGTTTGACGATAAAGAGTAGAAAGTTTTACTATAAAATGCATTCAGAATCAATATGTAAATCCATTTATTTTGTTAATAAATAAATTGAGTTAAAACTTTATATTTTCTGAATGTACTTACACTCATTTCTATTCATACCGATGATTATTCATGCGTATGAGAAATACTCGTATGCTCAACGATACAATGCATAAGAAATACAATCTCTCGAGTAAACCGAAAAACTTTATTGTTGCACTTTTATTCTGTTTCGCGATGGTGTCCCACAATCATAAATATCCTTTCGTGTATGTTACAAGCTCGGAAAAAGGGCACAAATATTTCATACTACGAAATGTATGAATTTAAATAATAACTGTATCTTTGTTGCTGAACTATAATCACTAAATCAATGAACATATCGAATATTTGCAAATAAATTAGCCAAGTTGACTGATATTTAGATTTGTTTAAATGTTTCACAAAAATATATATACATATACATTTAAAACAAATAATTTATTTGACATACTTATATAATCTGCTTTTATAAATATGCAAGAATAGTTTATTTAAAGGTTGATTAAAATCAGTTTATTTAAATAAGCAGTCAGAAAATTTTTACCAACGTAAAATAGGAAAATTCTTTTTTCTTATTTATATTTCATTACACCTTCAAATTTTGTGAAAATATTGTAGTTTAGTAGCAGGAAACTATTGAAAAAGCTTGCATAAATTCACAACTTGTTTACTGATTTTGCTTTGTGGATTATCATGGTTTAAAAACACTTTTTGAAAAATGAGTGACCTACAGTGTGAGACCTGCAATTGCATGCAATGCGGATTATATGATAGCTTGACCATATGAATTTGTTGTTAAATGTTTCAAATATAAAATTTTTATTACAAACGAATATCTCTGAATCTAAAAAGTATCTCTGAGTTAGTTGAATATTTTTTGCTTTATTAATAATTAAATCTATTTTACACACTAATAAGTTTTATCAGAAATTATGAAATTGATTTCAATTTTATTTACAATTATTAGAATATGGCGTATAAATTGCAAATAGAACAATATTTTAAAATTTGATGCAAATAGATCATCTAAAGTGAGATTTACAATTATAAATCGAGTTTTACATGTACTATATAATGAAAAATTCAAATCTTTTTTTAATCATTTGAGTACTTAAATTAAGTTTTACATAATATTTTATTCTTCATTTAACTTGAAGTGTGAACCTTACTTTACCAGAATTTCATCTAAGAATTAGTTAGAAAGATATTTAATCCCGAATATTAAAAAGTTGTGAAGAGAGATGGGATACGATCAAACTTTTCTTAAAGGAAAGTTGACTCTAAATTGCTCAAAGAATTCATTGATGTAAAGGAGTGCAAAAAATTTGAGATATTTCGCATAGAGATAGTTAGGTCCTGTCTTATTTAACTATGTGAGTGATCCTCTCAATGTACGTTAATAATATACATACATATATAGGATATCCATAATTATACTTAATTGTGAATTTTATTTACAAAAATAAATAATTTGTTCTCTCTGATATAGAAATCAAGTTTTCTCGCGGACGCTTTTTGCGAAGTCGCACGCTGTTTTTATAATCTGCCATATAATTGTGCTCGAAATATCTGGAGCATGCAACTTTACGAAAAATATCGTCTTTCAACTAGGACCAGGGCAATTAACCTGCCACGGGCAGCGAAGCAATCAACGTGCAAAGTAATCTCCCACGCAGCGCGCGAGATCCTTCGATATTGTCATTGCAACCCTTTGACGTGTGATACTTTTTAAAATTGATCGTGTCAGTGCAGAGGGCATATGCCGAGGCCGAACTCGATCCGGTTCGAATTTATATCGCGCGAGTTCTCGGAGCGACCCGATCGCACGAAGTTTATTCGGCAAATGCGTCCAAGCGGAAAAATGGTAATGGCTCGTTAAAAAGTGAGCAGCCGAATTTACGCGCGTCCTTTAAAAGCGCGGGCCGTCATCGGCGCGCTCTGCATTGTAAATGGCATCGCCACGACGCCGCGCCGCTTCTAATAGGAACCGAGACGTCAGCCGCCGTTAAAAGGTGCGGCGGTGTGAAAATCTGCGTGGTTACCCGCAACTTTTCCCTCAGCCGTTCAGATATCTGCATCGCAGATACGGCAGGTTGAAAGGTTCCCGCGGCTTTTCGCTGCCGCCACAGAGAAGTCAAAGTTATAAATCTAGTCGATCGTTTGTAAATATTTAACCGTTGCGTCCCGATATCGTTTTGCACACAACTATTTCGGCTTTGCTACACCGAAGAATACGACTTTTATATTAGTTTTTATTTTTGGGGATGGTCGTTTATAAAATGCATTATATGCGTGCGAGGCATATAGATAAGAAGATTATCAAATCATTCTATCAAATAAATGAAATTTTGTATGAGAAATATGTATATGTTTCATAGATTTTCATATCGAATTCTAAGAAAAGTATTTATTTCTATTCACTGCAACTCATATATATGTATAAACATGACGTATAAAACGTGAAAATATGAACTCTAACATATCCCATTCGCTGAAGCGTTTTGCAGTTGGCGAATAGGCTGAGATGCAAACTTTTTATATCGAATTTTCGATGTGAAAAGTCTGAATCCCGTACTATCGTCGCTACACAGCATATCCGCATAATTCGAAATCGCGCATACGTTGTAATTCCCCCGGAGACACCCCCGGGATATTCATTCCTTAAACATTTCTGTCCACGTTCTCTCGAATTCAATCATCGGAATTTCATATTTCGTCGCTGTGCGCTCGCTCACATCTCGCGTAATATTGCTATACATTAGGCATATTTATCTCTGCGTACGTGTGCATGAATTGTGTAGTTAATTTCTGCTACAAACGAGAAGTTATGGCTGAATAATTAATAGATACGAGCTACGACAGCAACGTTTGGTTAACCACCAGCGTGTTAAGCTCTCCTTGTGTTCGTATCATGAGCGGTGACCTGAGTAAGCGGTAATTACAGTAACTCGACCGCGCGGGGGAGATGTATATATATATATATGTATATATTGTACGAAAACCCTCTATTATCACGGTAATTCTTCCGCGATAGTTTTCTCTTAATTACGAATTTCGCGGGATTGAAATGCACGGTTCTTTAACGTTATCGTAAACTCTTATTAAAATTGTTTTCTTGCACGTGCACGATTTCTCTCGCGTTATCTCGGTAAAACGTGATTTCCGTGATTTCCCGACTACATAAATAAAACGATGTTGTATGCCGGCGATAAACCTGAGGGAATGATAATGTTGTTTCAATTAAGTTACCCTGTACACAATTTCGAGCGATACGCGCAACAACGATGGAAAATTAAAGTTGCAATCCGCGATTGCAGTCGATTCGAATCTGTTCCTCGTGAAAAAATCAATGCGAGCCGCATCTCGCATTGTATTTCGGCATCATCGTTTACGATTTCACGACTGCATCTACGAAAACGAACTGTTGCACAGCCATTTAACAATCGCGTACAGTCAATTCCATTTTTCAGTCGTCTAAAATGAAAAAACAAAAAAAGGAAAATCATTCGTACTAGGTTTTGCCAATTTTGACGGATATATCGTTCCGAACAAGAGATACATGTTTTTGTGACTATTTGTCCATCACAAAAGATACGTGAAGTTTATTTAAGCCCTTTGTTTTTGGATACAAAAGATTCGCTAAAACTATTAGAAATATGCATGACAAACCACTGTAAAACATTATAATATACTGAAAGAAAATATTTTTTTGCTTTTCTTTTGAATATTAGAATCTTTATATGCTTTACGGTTAGACTCATATAATTAATTGTCGAAGAAAGCAATACAATATACTACTTTCGTGCATAATATGTAAATTGCTCCCAATAGGACGTAGGATGCTAGAAGCTATTTGAAATTAAACTCACGGAACTTGAAGTCTCTTCAGGGAATTTCAGATCTCGGCTTATATTAATTACGAGATCAATCAGCTATACATATATACATGTACATATATACATAATTTATTTATATATAGGTACCTTGAAATCAGGAATGACTTGAATCGACTATGGATTTAAAGATTGTTTTACATAGCGTATACTTGGCAACAAAAAATTTGCAAATTATGCATGTTA
>VBVQ01004994.1:0-13053 GCA_011636635.1 Tetramorium simillimum | reverse complement strand
GCTATTTACTTAATATAATCACATATTTATTTAGAATTAGATATCTTTACTTAAATTAAGTAAAGTATTTTTCAGATAAATAAATATGTGTTTATATTAAGTAAATAGCACCATTGGTACTATGTGAAAAAATATTTTCTTGGATCTAACTATTTTTTTTCAGTGTATTACTTCATCTATTCGCATTTCTCATTTTTTCCATTATTCGCACCGATAAATAAATGGCGATTATAGCAATCGCACGTATAACACACGCTCGGGTGATATTTCTCTATAACTCCGAGCGGGAGAAACCGTCCTCACGAGGGCAATCGAGACTCTAGTAGATTCCGTATTGTTACGAGGCCATTACACGGCTGGGGGTGACCGGAGGGGCCCCCGGATGAGACGCGTGTGCACGCGCGTGCAGCCTCTAATGACAGATGGTGTTGGGGCCCACGTTTGCGGCGCAGCTGCAGACGGGAGGGGCGGTACGGGCGAGAAAGGACGTAGGGGAGAGGACCCGCGGAATCGCGAGGACCACCTCGTGACCCCCGTAACCGAACGAGGGGCCCCCCCCTTCCCCTTCCCCTCTCGCGTGCGAATTGCTTCCTCGAACGCTAACTTGTTGTGCGGCCGGGGCCCGTGCCAAAACTTGATGATTATCGCGCAGTAAGAAAGAAAAAGAAAAGATTTATCCCGAAAAAAACCGGAAACCGGCTAGTATAAGCGCGACGTATACGTACGTACGTACGCATCACGCGAGAGAGCGTGAATCTCGTTATCATCCTGCAATGCGCACCGCGCGCGCGTGCCTGTTGCAGACAACGGTGAAAAGCTCGCTCGCGCGGACCGCGAATAATGGATGTACGTTAAGCACGCAAAACGGGCTGTCGTCCTGCACACATTTGCCTCGCCAGCCCCGTAAATGGGAAATGCACACGCTCTGTCGATTAAATTGATTAGTATCGGTAGTGCCATATAATCAGATTAAAACAGAGAGCAACGAGAGGCGCTCGGAATCGTACGTCAAGATTTTCCGAAATTTCACTTCCATTCGATAGAAACACTAGGAACGGAGCATGTATTCGAAATATACCTGGCTAAGATTTAAACTTCGATACATTGTTCGTTTATTCTAAAGTCCTCGTTTAATTGTTAAACGCCGTGGTTATTACAAGATTATAAAAAGGAAAAAAGTTACATGTCTCGCATTTAATACTTTATATATTACTTGAAAATGTTTGCGATGTGCAGAACTTTCTAATTACGTGTAGGAATCGTACAAGTAGAGTGAAATAAGAATTACAATGAAATAAGAATGTATTTTGCAAACAAGAGAAAGAATTTATAATTGTTTGTGGTACAGGCAGAAATCATAAGTCCTTAAATATACGTATCTTTGAATGAGTGAGTGAGTGAGTGAGTGAAAGAGAGAGAGAGAGAAACGTATGTTATTTCTTTAACCATGACTTCTTTAACGATCCAATCGATAAAATTCGGAATTTTATTATTGTCGGGACTAGTCGCAATTGCAGTTTCATACTTACATATCGGCCATAGACTCACCCTATCATGGAATCGGCGGATCCTCAATACGAAACAGCAGCTGGCCTCTATGCTCTCGACGCAGCGGGGGGAGCAGCTGTCCTCTCTCCCTTGCCGTTCTCGAACCCCGATCCCGATTCTGGTTCTGCTTGTTGTATCTACCGCGTCATATGCATAGATGGACTCGTCACTCGCAGATTGACGTGGTAGACATAGAGTACGAATCGATTCGGGCAGCTTCCAAAAACCGTGTTTGTCTAAGTAAAATGAGTGTCGCGATAGAGAGTACATTCGGTCAGTACAATTTAGTGATGAGACCGATTAAATGATATACTCATATACATACATATGTATCAATTCCCAAATGTCTGTGGTATTAAAAAATGGTATTAAAAAATATCGAAATAAATTGTCACTGAAATTAGTGAAATAAATTTGTTGATAAGTCACGCAGTATTCAATACAATTCAATACAATTATTAACCATTACCGTGATTGAAAGGAGGAAGTGCTATGTGTAATATTTGTGCTAAACGAATAAAATGCAAATACAAAAATAATTCAATTACACATTTAAAACTAAAACTGTTTTAAAGTGCGCAAACTGAAGAAACTGACAAAACCTGGATATTTTTATAGAAAAATGTCATCGATTAGTCATGTATTTTAAAACGAGTTTACAAACAAAAGACAAATTATTTAAATCACAGACAATTGTGAATATACGTAATCATAAGTTAATTATGAAAGTGGAAACTCGATGGAATTTTACGTATAGTATGTTTAAGGGAGTGAATGAACAAAGACCAACCATTATTTTAGCTTTATAGTCATTAAAGATAAATTTTGAAGCCTTAAATAATGATTGGAGTATTATTGCTAAATTACTTTCTTTGTCCAAGCCATTCTTATTAATTGTTGAAGAAATGAGGAGGTTCTGAAAATTATGTTACTTTCTCCAAAGTAATAATAATAAATCGATGTTTCTCTCAATAGTGGGATAGACCAAAATTATACTGAAGAAATACTTTATATGAACAGAAATATTAAAAAATATTATGGTGGAATTATATATACAAAAACAATATGTAATCATGACAATACTTGATACACAATTTCGTGTGTTATTCACTAATGATACAAAAGCAAAATAATTATTTAAGAATATTTTATATAATTTTATATAATTTTTGTAATACAGTAAATTTGTAATAAATTTTGTAACACAAATGAATATAATTCTGCTACCGTAGAGGAGCATGTGTTATTAGAAACATTTTACAATCAGATAAATAATAAATCCTCATTAACTTGTGATTTATTCTGGATTTCATTTGATAATTCAGTTGTAAAATAAAAAATATTTTCAGGAATGTGTGTCAGACATTACATTAAAAATAAAAACATATTTAGAATTTCCATTTTTTAATTTAAATTTCCATTTAAAAAAAGAAAAGCAAACCATTAGAATTTTAATTAAAAAAATGCCGCTAAATTTCGTATTTTAAGCACATTAGTCAAACAAATAAACTGTGGTTATTTCTGTATCTGCTGAGTTTTCTCTAAAGCTGGTACTATTATTGATAAAAAACAAAACCAGCGCGTAATGTAGTCGGGAGAATAATATTTTTAAATAATTATTATAAATTAAAGATTAGAAACATAAGAATGTATCATAATATTAATTTTAAAAATTATGTTTGTAATAAATTATTGTTTGAATACAATTATAATTATTACATTTATTATTGTTAACAAAATGTAATATTGAATTATTATTATATTGTTTCTTTCCTTTTATACAATAAATATCTCATTTTTATTAATCGTTTTTCAAAGTTATTAACCGTAATTATAATTACTTTGTGCAATTATATTATAATATGTATAATTAATGTATTTATACGATAATCGCATTTCTCAATATTTCATAAAGAATAAAGAGGCCTATTTTCCTCTAATATCCGTAGAAAACAATTTGCGAAACATATATATTTTGAAAATATATTGAAGACATAAATTGTAAGGAGAAATATCCAGTGAAAATTTCACATTGAACAACGGCAATATTATGAGTGGATATTTCTATAACGAGTTTTCCCTTGTTGCGCTTCGACGATGTGACGACCGATACGATTGACGTAAACCGCAATAAGCGCGGATTTATCGAGTCGGTATATCGACGATACGCGAACGCCGGCGATGTCCAGGTCATAGACGCGAGTAAAAAAAAAAAAGAAAAAAGAAGGATAGGACCCAACCGAGCGCGAAGGAGGTACGATAGAGGAAACGATGAAAATTGTAGATAGACGTGAAAACGATCGGCATGAGGTCTTTTATTTCGTGATATAAGTCACTATTCACTTACATCCACCTATCGATACCGCGGAAACCGATGCGATAACGTAAAAGGTAAACCTGGAGAAAGGAACCTTTTTACCTCGGGAATGGTCTCGACGATTTACCAATATTTGTAAATCCAGATACGGATATCCGCGGTGTTCCTTAAAAAAAGTGGAAACCGTATGAAACTTGTGAATTCGATATTTTGAAACATGGCAGTCGGGCGAAAGGGAGACCTCGCTACCTAATTTCCTGGAGATTATCCGGAGGCTCGGGGTCTCACTAAGAATAATCTCGTATCGTCATTCTCATCATTGGAAATTCTCTCCGGTCGAACCGGTTTCACCCCTTCGGCCTAATAAACGTCGCTCCCCTTTCGCGCATCCATAACGTCGATTATGGCGTAACGCGCATACTACGCGAGGATGATCGCGCGCGTGTCAATCGACTCGCGTCGGCGACTCGGCGATGAGAGGGGTGGCTCACCCTCGACCTAAGCAGCATTGTCCGCCTGATTCTGGTCTCGCTGCCAGCTGTTGCCATTTTTTTTTTTTATTTGGCCCCTTCTCGCTCGTGCTCGCCCCCGGGCTCCTTTGTCGGGCCTCGTACTCGTTCGTGCCAGTCGATCCGAGCCGAAATTAATCAAAAGGGGGACGATCAGTCGCACGTGGGCAAGCCTCTTCTTCCTCCTGTCCCCTCCGCCCCTGTGCAGACGCGCGCTTTTCCTCGATCAAAATATTAAATAGCGCAACCCCCCTTGACAATTCGAGGCCCGGAACAATGAGTTGGACGAGGAGAGAAGAAGAAGGGAAAAAAAGAGGAGGGAAGGTAGAAACGCGAAGGAGCGGACGGCCACGTGCCAACCATGGGAATATAATGCCGCAACGGCCACGTGCTCAGCACCTATCGGGTGTAGCGGCAGAAAACGACCACTGGTTGCGTCGCAGCGGCTTACGATTCTAATTCCGTCTCCCTCGCGCAGTTGGCAATATTTATTTGCATCTGGGATTTATCTCGAGCGCGGACCTCAATCGAGAAGCGTGAAAATTGAATCGCCAACGAGAATCGCCAACGAGAAAACAGGGAGCCACTCTGTGTGTAACTTACCCCCGCGATTAAATAAATGTATGTGGTAATTGACTCGAGAGTAGCTCCGTGGTTGTTAACGTAAACGAAATTGAGTGAAAGTACCTCGGTTTTAGCGTTAACAAATGTGCTTCTATTAAAATAAAAGAGCGCTTGGAATACGATATGTGCGATAAATTATTTTTTGTTATATTACGTGAGAATCGCTGAAAATAATTTCATCATTAACGCATCAATTATATAATTATTTCTTTTAAATTTCACTTGTTATTTCAAGCTTTTATAATCGTCAATATCTTATCTTGTATATAGATAAAATAAGTATATAGATAAAATAAGTCAGAGTTTACTTGATGTTAATATTCACCATGTCCTCGTTTTCCTCTGAAAATTACAGAACGGTTTGTGCGCAATGGGAAACGGCTCGTCGCAAAATTCCAGCGAGAACGATGGTATTTTCTGACTCACGCTTTTACGTACCGCTGAATCATCCGATGCTCGCGACCGCGTCGCGCGTCGTCAGTGCAAAAAATAAAACTGAGAGACCGAACGTGATATGACGAATCGGGATTGAGCCGTAATTACAATCTAAAATTACGAGACAGGGCGCAAACGACGACGCCATCGCCGATAGTCGTCGTGCCTGGCTTAACCCGTATGCCCCTTATGCCCTTTTCCTCCACATTAATTTAAGCGTCGATAAATTACTTTCTCAGCATACTAATAGAACTTATAAGCGAGGGTAGATAAGAACTCACGACGCCAACTTTATAAAATTTTAATCTAACTTCAACTCGGGAAAGCCTCATAAATAGACGTGGCGATATGCCTTGAAATATTCACAATTTGCGGCACACTGTCAATATTTCACTTCGTAAAAATATGAACAAATAAAGATGTTTAATCCTAAAACATATTTGTAAAAATAATTTTTCCCGCAAAACACAAATCGTCACTGTTATTTATCAATTCTGACAAATTTAGATGAAAATATTTTGTCGCGATATCATTGCATAACACAATAATGGTTACAGATAAGATTTAATATTGCACCAAGACCTCGTACTCCCTGTATGGTATTTCCTTCCCGTCGAACGGAATGTACAATACACCGTGACTCCTTTGGACCTGCCAAACAACAAATGAAACATACATATAAATGTTTCTGATCGTTCGCGCAGGTGCGGTCTCGCTGAATTTAACGAACAGGTCAAAACAGTCGTTCCGCTTGTTAGCATACCTTTCCTACGCAGGGCACACCGTTGTGATAAGTACGGCCGACGTAGAGCATTTCCCCGTTGCTGGTCGTCCCAGCCTCCACCGCGTGTTCCGGTACGTGACCGTGACCCGATCGGATCCAGTTGAAATGGGCGGGCATCAATACCTGAGGTTACGAAAGCCAAGCTTGTTTCGAATTACATTCACCTGGATTCCGGCGACGGGGAGGAAAGGGGTCAGCGAAGAGCGGTGTACTTCGCACTTTTCTTCCGACCCCACCCGAAGCAAATAGATTAACCCGCGGGCGATGGCGCGGCTGTGTAAGCCGAGCCGAGAAGAAATTGATTCGGACGAGCGCGATCGAGTACACGGCTAAAAGACAAACAGAGGGTTCGACTAATGTGGGATCGAAGGGATGTAAGAATCGACGCGTCGAGTCCCGCTACCAATCAATACTGACCGATATGTTTCGACCCTTTCGTCGACCCTTGGTTATCCTTGCACTTTCGTTTTTCTGACATCTTCGGAAAATTGTCGATGGTTATTATTATTTTATGAAGGATAGTAAATGCCCCACACACAAAAAAAGTATATTACGTTCAAAGTGATTTTTCCAATAATCTCATACTCTAAGTAAGTTCACTGTTTTACAAACATATTCCTCTTTCAATAAAGTAAAAAATACTTTTTTCTCTATTAAGTATTCTATTAAGTACTATTTTTCTCTTGACTTCAGAGAAATCCGTTTGAGGTCAATGTAAAAGTAAAATTCTCTAAGATTTAGAGGATTTCACGTATATCAAAATTATTCTTTTTTTTTTTAAATGCACTAGTTGGAAATTGTAAGTTAAATTATACATCGATTCATATACAAAATGCCCCAGATTCGTCATGACTTCGTCGAGAAAGAATTGTGCAAAAATGAAGGGAAATGGGAAGAGGATTTGTCGGAGTGATAAAACGCGCTCGATCGTTTCTGGAATATCGCTGTGCAAATATCCGCTACTAACACACCTCGCTCGATCGCGCAGTCGTAATCTTATCTTCGCCGTCGAAACGAGATGCGCCAGGAATATAGATATAAAAGTTGACTCGTTCGTGCACTATGTTACGTAAAGGTTTTTACGCGAACTCTTTAATTCGCTCATTAAGGAAAGGAGGAACGGCAGCATTATGAAACCAGTGCGCCTCCAACTATCTAACACGGAGGTATAGAAGCATATAAAAATGCAATGCGCGTTACGTAATTACAGATTGATTAAAATTACGAGAGCGTAAAAAATAACTGACACGCAATTGATGGCGTTCGATCCACAACGGCGCGTAATTGGAACCTCATTTCACGTAATTGGAAGAGAAACAGAATTTCGCTCGGAATTTCAACTCGATGTCAACGCGCGAAATAACGAAGATAATCGAATGTCTTGTTTTTTTTTTTTCCGCGAACGCCAGCTGTATACCTCAAAGTCGTGCTTCGTGTGCTCGGTACCCCCGTGACACACGTAAGCAACACCGTGATCCGGCTTCACTTTCGCCGGCAGCGTATCGCCATTGTGCACGGCACGACCTACGACGAGATTCACGCCGTCCAAGTCCCTGCCGATGGAGATTAGCATGTTACGATCGCCGTAAGATACCGGCCATCTGGCCCACCTATATCCTACAACAAAAATAATCGAATACTCGTAATACTTCCATGAAATCGCTAATCATAACGTTGATGATTTTGGACGATATTTTATTACTTCTTATCGTATCGATTACCTCTGATAAGTAAGCAAATAAATGAGCAATCATTAACGCGCGCGCGCGCGTTATTACAACGGTTATTATAAACGGATTTTATTATATTTTCTATCACAAGAGAAATTTAAGATAATCGTTAACTTTGTTACAGTGTACATTAAGCAGGCCTTATATTTCTTATCATAAAATCAAAAATTATCAAAAAAGAAATTTCTTAAGATAACGAAAAGATAATTTACTTCCACGTTGGCTTGTCGATAGTTATCGAAATATTGTACTTTTTAAAATATTTCTTTCATAATTAATAAATAAAAGAGACCTGCAATTGTAAAACACTATTATAATTATAATTTAAAATATACAAAATTGTTATAATTATATAGTTATAAAGCCACGATAGATCTCAAAATATTCATTACCAGAAAATTCCTAAATTTGATGAAGCGAAAACAAACATTCAACAAGCTATAAATAGTTTAATACGTAATAATTACTAAATTAACATTTTTTTAATTTTCATAGATAATATAGCAAAAAAATTCTTCGTTTATTTTTTTAAATCGTATCCTAAAATTAAAATGAAATGAATGTTGTACTTGCTTCATGATTTGATTATTCCTACCCTTCACCCGTTTGTTTCTAAATTATGTAATACTCAATGTCACTGCTTACCAGGCATTATTGTTTCTTAATCGAAACTTGCTGTCGCACTGTCACGCTATGACGGATAATTAAATAGCACGAATAATGGTTTGCGTGGCGACACGTTTAAGCGAGAATTATTACTGAACGTGCCGATACTTTGGGCGTAAATGAGCTCAGGCCACAATCCCACCATTCGAGACTTTATCAATCTTATCAGCACGGAAACGCATGTTACATGGAGCATGTGGCATGTAGAATGTCATGTTCGAACTCATGGGCTATACTTTACTATTCATTCGTCATAACACGCGACGTAATTCTACACGGAAAAAAAGGCTTGGTTGAATTTTTAACCAAGTTTTCTTGGTTACATATATATTGGCAACTACAATCATTGACTTGGTTACCGTAACCATGTACATACACTGACCGGCATAAATGCCTGGACATACTAACTGCACAAGTTCAGAGTGTGTCTTTTACTTTCTCAACCAAGTCTTTTTTTCCGTGTATACCTATAATAATGTTATGGCTACAATTGTTACCTTAGCTCCGCAATTGTGACGAAAGTGATATAAATAGATCCATTCGCGCCAATTTGCAACACGTAATACAGCAATACGTGCTGTGCAATCACTGCTACGTGCAAGATAAGACAAATTCGTAATAATCGACCCGATATGGAATCGCATGTGTTACCGAGACCAAGTAAATCGAAAGGCGTATTTTACTCACTAGACTGTTTGAACTTTCATTTTTAGCGCAAAACGTATAACCCAACTAAAATTCTGACAAATGGAATGGAAACTAGATTATTCGGAGCGGGGAGCGATTTGTCGGCACACAATACAGGCTTAGCGGTTATACTTTACCCATCGCTAATGGAAAAAACGTTATCTCACGATTTGTGCAAATATGCATTAAAAAAAAAAGAGAACGCGAGAAAGAGAGAGAGAGAGAGAAAGGAACAAAGCTCAGATCGGGCAAAGGAGACCCGTTATTTTCCCGTCGTCGTGCCTCGCGAGGAATGCACGACGGCGGAGGAATGAACTTTCTCGTTCGTGCGCGGCAGGAAACGAGCGATTTGCCGCGCTCGTCGCTCGAGCGAAGAGAAGCCTCATCTCTTACGTATCGCCGTGTCGTGCAAAGTGCGCGTTACGCGATTCGCGACTCGCGACTCGCGCTTCGGGCGACCGCGCGCGGTCGGGTGTACGCTCATTATCGTTAAGAATCGTACTGCCAGGCGTGTATTACGCGATGAGAGAAGCCGCAAGTGTAATCCGGTTGAGCGAAGATTTATTTTAAGTGATACACACGCGGAAAAGTAATCGCCCATTTCCGTTTCTGCCATTTCCATTAAAGTCACGATAAAATTAGTAAGGTAAAAAGGTTCTTTCGCCAGAATCGCCTGCCTCTTCTAATCGCTGATCCGTAGTTAATTATGCTACAGATAATGCGTTTAGAGCAGAGGCGGTCTGTTCGTTTAATGAGACGTATAACGGGCGTGAGCCGCTTCGAGCGTGAAAAGGAGGCGAGCATCTAATGATCGCGCGGTCTCGTTAAAAAAATTCTGCCCGGTGTCTTGTGCGATACTGCGCGCGCATTTGCGCTCGATTGTGTTGGACGTCGTCTGAAATTCGAGACATTTAATCGAACAAGATGAAATAGGAGAGTTGCCCTTCGACGTGCTCTTATATGCAAGAACAGGGTTGCACAGAAGGGTGATTTAAGCCGGGTGAGAGGGTGCTTTAATGGATCTGCTAAGGCGAGTGCTATCTCTTGGATATACTCCCTCGTCCCTTTGTGAATAACGCTCTCGCTCGTGCTTTGCGATCGTTCCTTTTCTTTCTTTTCTTTTCCCGATATATATATATACACACACTATGTAACCAAAGACTGACATAAAATATCGGAATCACGGACGCTATTTGCCCAATGCTATTGACACGACAGGAAAGATATTGCGGCATTCGTTCGAGCTATTTGAAAATTCTCAATGGCGATTGTCAATGTACGCTAAAGTAGATACTTTAATAAAAAAATATATATTATGTGGATATGAATCAGATGGCAAGAGATTTTATATTTCTAAAGCAGAACAGTTCTTTGTAAACATCTGTAAAAGATATGCGTGTGAAAATATATATACAATTTCTATAAATATGTGAACACGTGTAACAGTATAAATCTTTAAAGATATAACGACTTCGCGTGAGAAACTTTCAGAATATTTATAGAAATTGTTACAATGTTTAGTTACAAGCGACATTTGTTTCAGGGTTTATTAGATGATTGATCTCGAGAGCAATCGCCGTCATTATCCGAAATATTTTCGCGTTCCAGCAACCCGCTTTGACTCGCGCGACGTTAGAACTAGGTTAGAGCTAATTTCGTTTAACGCTTAACGAGCGCGCTTTCCTTTTTAACGAACGTTAAATCGCAGGATTCAAGCGGAAGTGCCGTACGTGCGACGGACGCACGGCGTCGGGGTAGGTTCCGCGGCGGCAGACGCGGAACAAGGGAAATGGCTCGAGCCGCTGAACCGAACAAAACACCCTGGCCGGCGCTTTAAGCCGACAAAACAATTCCGTCGGTGGAGTGGCGGTTGGCAAATACGTTGCCGGTAGTCAATGTTCCAAAAGGATCCATTTGTCTCGCTCGACAAAACGTCGGGCGCGATACCCGCGCTTATTCCGTATCGCGCTCACGTTGCATTCAACATACACCTCCAAGAGTAATGCCATGTTAACGTGTCAAGTGCGATCCCCCGACCTGTTTAAGGCGCGAGCTTAATATACTGGATATGATGACGTTTATCAGAATAACTGGAAATATCTTGGTCTCTGGGATGTATTTTAAACTTCTGTACGTCCTTTGAAATTTTATACATTAATATCTTCATATATTTATTATACTTGATATCTTTTTTAAAGATAATCGCAGTCTTTACAGATGTTTATAGCAAGATTTATTCGACACAACGTTACTCGCGTACAAAAGATATTAATAACTGAAACATTCGTAAGATAATTGAAATAGTCTTTGAAACAAATGATACTATATATATTTTTTATTTCAAATAAATATACGAAACGTTAGCTTTTGTCATGTAGAATCGGGGAACAAATCGCGAGATTTTCTTGAGGACAAAGATATAAAATAAATAAAGAAAATTAAACGAAGTATTCGTCTCTTTGCTTGGTAGTTTCTTTATTTGTACCGCGATAGAGATCCTCTTTAATGGAGGCTCTTTAATATACGAACAGAACATAAACGTAACTGTATACTTTGAATTAAATGTAAAAGTTCATTGAAAATCGTTAGCATATATCTAGAAACTGCTCGAGATAGAAAGTCGAAACTTCAATAATGCCACTCGATACTAAATTTAAATTAGACATCTACTTATATATCGCTGAATTATCTATTTGCCTCAACTATAATAATCAAATCGTGAAATGCATACATCTTGCGGAAATACAACTTCATTTGAATCTTATGAATTTACTATTTTTGTTCAGATAGCCAGTTTTACTTATTTCTTATTTATACTAGTGCCAATCAGCCTTCCAACTCTTTAAATAGCTGACAACCTTCAAGGATAATTTTTTTCTAATGAATTTTATCACTTACAATTGTTAAATCATTATTAAGAATTCCGAGTTAGTCAGTAATTCCTCGGCGAATGTTATTTTAGCGGTGAAAGGCTAACAAAGGCCAGCAAAGCTCGAGCTGTTGGCCGAGCCAACTGAGGTAGCACAATAGCCGACAACTCCTGAATATCGCCAGGATATCTAACGACATGGTTAAGGTCCAAAACCGATAATAATGACAATTAAAAATTCTCCTCGTGCATTAAATCTAATTCAAACTTTTAACTTTCAGGTGTAAGGGAGAATTTCAAGAAGAGAGTGGTAGAGTTTGGAATCAACCCCTGCCGTCGCTTTTTCGCCCGGCGAATACGTAACGACCGAGAAAGACGCGAGTCTCGGTGAATCCCGTCGGCAGGAAACAAAGAAACGCCGCAAAGGTTCCACAGCAGCATCGCGTTCCCTTTGTTCAAGCAATCCCGCCACGCGACGCGTCGCGTCGCGTCGCGTCGCACAACGCCAAAGTCTCCGGCGTTGGCTGTGGAGGGAGAACTCGAAGCCGGCACCGCGATGGATCGATACAGCACCAAGGGGTAGTGTTATGGGGGTGGCTGGCTCGTAATACACGGGGGCTCGCCGCTATTCCGTGATGGCTAAAGCAGAGAGAGAGAGAGAGGAGGGAGGGGGAGAGAAAAAGAGAGAAAGGGAGAGGGTTGAACGGGAATGAGAGAGAAAATGTACGTGCGCACCCTCTGCTCTAACTTGGCGAAGGCAGAGCTAGCGCCAGCAGCATCCCATTCGTCAATCCTCGTCCCTCGTTGCTGAAGGCTCTTTCTCTTTGTTCGAGTTCGTTAAACTTCCAGTCGGCCGACGCGACCCCCCACCCCCCACCCCCCAC
>VBVQ01004993.1:0-13025 GCA_011636635.1 Tetramorium simillimum | reverse complement strand
ATTAAGATCTTAATAGATTCATAATGACAATTACAATTTTTTGTCTAATAAAATATAATATAAATAATATGTCTCCTATAAAAAATTAAAAAAAATTTTATCCACTGAAAACTTATCCCATGTCTGTTCTGAGACATTGTTCGCTGGGTAGGGGATATTAAGATTAAGGATAGGGACGCTTGAAGCTATTAACGGGAATGCGAGAAAATAGAGTACGACGGGAAACAGTAACGTAGACCGGACTCTTCTTTGTCAATTGTTTAAGACAAGCGCGAAGTCAGACATAACTGGCCTCCATCGAAGGTCGCGATTTTTCGGAATCCAGCCCCGTCTCTCGGTCGGCTGGGAGAAAATCGCGCGAGCGTGTACAAAGCTGTATTCTTCCCGCGGCTCGCAAAAATCGCGGCCTCCCCCCGTGGTTGCATCGCACGGCGCCTTCATGAGTCATGATTCTCCCCGGGCCGACTCATCCGATAGATCATCGTCCACGGCGAGATTCATACGCACGCAATCATCTCGAACGAGCGCGAGCGCGCGCGTGCGCCCGCGCGCGAGGAGAGCGGTGTCTCCTCTCCTCTCCTCTCCTTACCGCCGCCCAAGATCGGAGGAGAATCGGGACCTGACAGAGATTATTCCCGTGGCGCGCGGGCGCGCGGGACGATGGTTGGCTTATAGGGCTAGGCAAGCAACCTCCTGATCGGCACTTAATCTCGCGATTAAATTAAACCACAGAGCGCGGAGTTAGTTAAGCATTTAATCAAACCGGTAATTGGAGGTTGCGCTGCCCTAATGGCTCCGCGCAGCGACCCGCGATCTGACTGATGAATGCGCACGGGACTGGTGCGCGCGAAATAACCGCGGCACGATCCAGGAGAATCCGCTCGTTATCGGATAATATCCTCGAAAAAGATTCTAGGCCTCTCTAGGAGGGATGATTTGCCGCGTTCCCGATCGAGGTCCAAATACATACACGATTGACATTTCTTCAACGATTCCTAATACGATCGCCTTCGCCCACCTGACTCGCCGGTTTCGGAGAAAGGCACGTGGACTCGTTCGTCGGTTTTTAAAAGATCTGATTACTTCATGCGAACTCGCAAAATGACGTCAACCAACGCGGAAATATTTTGTACCCGTTTATATGTTATTATTTTTTAAAAATAAACTCCGTATGAAATTGTCATAGCGTGGCATGGCTCGTTACATTTAAACTTTCGTAATTTTTTATCTGTTCATTGAAAGATTAATCACGAATATTGAACGTTTTCTTAATGAAATTGATTTAGTTTCTTTTGTACTGAAAGAAAAATATAGTTACTTCTGGCCTCAACCATAATTTTATAAAATTTCTAACAATAAATATGATTAACTTAACTATGCGCATCATTATGTTAACCATAATTATCGTTAGAAATATTATAAAATTGTGATCGAGGCCAATAATAACTATATTTTTCTCTTAGTATGATTTTCCTTATAATTAAAGAATCCAGTGCAACAATTTAGTTAGAAATAGAGGCGCAGGAACAGGAAAGTTGTAATAGAAATAGGAAAATAAAACTGTTAGGAATAGAAAATGACTTACTGCGGCGTTGGATTTGTTCTTCCTTGAGAGAGACTTGAACCAGCCTTTCCTCTCCGCCTCTTGGCCCTGGTTGTCCCTGGTCAGGGTGTTGCTGGACTCGCAGAAGGACTCTTCCTCTCTGGTGAGAGTACCGGTGGATCTCGAGAGTCTGGTCGGTCTGGGAGGGCTCGGGCTGCCGCTAGGTGTCGATAAGCGTCTGCGTTGACTATAATCCTCCTAAGCCGAAATAGAAAAATCGCACGTTACATTCAACGACTCAGCGTCTTTCCAAGTACTATCTCTATATAACTACCACTTTCTCATCCGAACTTCTCTGAGCATAATTTACTTCTTAGATCCCAGTGGTGGATCATATCCAACCGTTCTATCCCATTCAAGAATTTATAGCCCGGAAATGAAGTAGACAAGAAAGACCTATTAGACCTATAGATGAGTGACGTTCTCTCATGATGCTTCTTCGCGATAGTCCGATTTTAATATCGTTGCAATATTGATCTCGAATGTCTCTATAGGTCGGATGTACGGATATCGAGCCACAACCGATCAAACCCAATTAGAGAACACGCAAGGCACTCGTCCCATTCGTATGCGTTTATCGCTAAAAGCTTCGGAACGGTACGACGATGAGAAGAATCGTCAAATGAGATTACACGTTATATCCGTAGATAATCCGATCGCGTAGCATAGATCTGCGCGAATCATGTGAAACAGAATAGCTTGGATTTAAATTGACCGGTTGATCACGCGGCTTCACCGAAGACTCCGGCGCAATGAAATGCAATTGAATCTATTTGACGGGGCTAACAAAGGCGCATGTCCCCTTCGTCATTTATGTTAATCGCCGTTTCGCCAATTACACACGATTGACCGATCGCCGCGGCCTTCCATTCCGCTACTCTATTCATGGGATGTATCGTAGGCGCAAGGCCCTGCCGGCCTGGAAAAACTCGCCCCCTCGAAGCGGAGAACGCGCGCGAAGATGCACACGGGCAGGCAGGCAGGCAGGCAGGCAGGCAAGCAACCAAGCAACCAAGCAAGCAGGCAAGCAGGCAGGCAGGCAGGCAGGCAGACGCGTGTCCGTTTCATTCCCGACGACGTCCACGTCGTCGTTATTATTATCATCGCGTTTTGCATCATCACCATCATCAGCGCTGCCACCTCCGTCATTTACTCTCGCTCTCGCGCATGCATAATGCGTGCCGGCGCGCTACGGCTTCAGGCGCTTATCACGACTCTCCCCTGTTTATTCATCGGTATTCCGGCAAAGACCACGCCGACGATCGTAATCGCAGCCGCCGCCGAGGCCGCCGAGACCGTCGCCGGTACATACTGCACGTAACGCACTCGGAAACTGCACAGGAAGTATCGCTCCGTATCGTCTAATCGGAATGTTAATCTCCCGCGGATCAATTGATGCGATCGACGTGCGATTGCGCATTAGTTCTCATTGTGAAATCGGGACACCGTCAAGGAAACATAATATCTCGAGTGGATAAACTTGGCTGGCGTTTGACACGTAATATATCGTATTTTCGAGTTTATCGATTAATCGCTGGATTATTATCGTGATGGATTACATAAACTTAATAAAAGTAATATTTTTATCTGTGAAATTCTCCTTTAATTCAAATTAAAAGAGAACTTTTTAAATATCTTTCCGAAAGCTTAGGTGTTATAAACATTTTATGTACGTGTCAAATATCAAAATATTTTTTAAATACTATTAATTAAATTAAAAAAATTAAATACTACAAATTTTTAAATTATATCTCAGTAGCACAAATACAGATACCAGTGTGAAAATTAGATACAAATATTTTTCGAAGATCGTAAAATATCTACGTGTCATAAAGAGAAACACTAAAGATATTAAATGATATGTTAGGAAAAATATTAAGAAAAAATATGTATTTCTATTATACATATAAAGTCGTAATGAATAGTTATCTTCTTGCAGTCATTCATCCAAATAGCGAATCTGTATAGATATAATTTTTTTGGCTAGTATCAGACGAGTAAAGGAATATTGCGTTTCCGGAGCAATTTTACAATTCCTTCTTTCTCATTCTTTCTCTCGTGCGCGCGATATGTACCTCGGAGCTTTCAATACGCAATATAATAACATATCACGGCGCGGCCGTGTATATAGATGTGCGTACCGAGCGCGTATAAACTCTTAAATGACTCACAATGAATAGCCCATATCGCGGAATCATCTGCATAGTACAAGCCACGATGCGCTTCCCTGGTACTCTCCATATATACGAGCAACAATATCCCGTGTGCTTTCCATAACGAGTCGCGGCGCGGACTCACCGACGAGGACGAGGACCGCGACGGTGACGACGACGAGGACGAGGACGAAGGAGAGGTCGAGTGATGCTGAAGACGAGGAAAAAGCTGTGGTCCCCGGTGTAGAAAGGGAGAGGGAGTAGGAAGGGCCTAAGGGCATTGTGACCCACGCACCGCCCTGCTAACTCTTATACCGTCCGTGGCCTTCCTCCTCGCCGCGTTTCTTTTCCTTCCTCCTTTTCTTCCTCAGTTTCTCTCTTCTTCTTTTGCCTTCTTCGTTCGCGGGGAATGCGTTATGCGCGGAGCTACTCCCTTGCCCTTCTGTGACTCGGCGTGGGCCGCCGAGATTGGGCTAGGTCGCTTACGTACCCAAGTGCGTGCCCGTGCACGCGCGCATGAATATGTGTGCGCTCACGCGAGCGCGCGAGCGCGTGTATCCCCGGCGCATAACTCTGCAACATTAAACCGCTCGCCGTAGGTCACCGTAGATTACGCATAAATTCCGAGGGATGCGATTTATGACGTTAACTGGCATCCCGGTCCCCCTGCCCGCCACCCAACTCCTTTCCAGATTTTCTTCCCGCCGTCTGCGCGCGAGCGGCCGCCGCCGTCGCTGTCGTCGCCGGTAGGCAAAGAAAATCGGTCACGAGCGAGTCGAGTTTCTTCCTCGTCTTCTCGCTCTTCTGCGTTTGACGCGTATTTCTCACGACGGTGGTACAGCGACTTTCCCACTCGATTGAACATTCGCGAAGGGAAGTAGTCTCCCGTTTTAGTTTCTTCTTCATCCCGCATCGTCAATCGAAAGATGCCAATTATTAAGAATATCAATAATACATGAATATCGTGATTAAATATTATCTCTAATACAAGATTTTTAAATGAATTGAAAGAAATTACTCATACATGTTTATCAGTTTATAATTTTATTTTTATATTAGATAAAACACAAGCGAGAGAGAATAAAGTTTACTTATAGTTATCATATACAGTAATAAATTGAACCTTTTCATTATTATTTTATTAATAATAATATAAAAAAGTATTTATATTCACAGTGTCTAATATAAACTAGGCATATGTAATAAGTTACTCGTTGCAGAAAAATATTTTTCTGGTAATTTTTAATTCGTCTGATGAATTTAAAAATTCTCATTCATATTGTGAGAAGTTTAATAACTGTTCAAACGAACAAAGATTTAAATTTTAGGATTATCCTTCTTCTAATTGGTATCATAATATTTTATATTGTATTGATTCAGTCATAAGGATGTAATAGAGACGAAATAGTAGGCTACGTTGGTAAAATCGGAGATGTAAAAAGGGAAGCGAGGGAATGCTGGCGCTGTACAAAAGGGCATTACGGTAAGATCTGTAACGCGCAAAGCCGCAAAATAAACGAACGGGTACGTAATTGGTATTGAGACCCCTGTCGTATCGGGGCCACGATAGTGGTTTGCCGATGCACGCGCGTGCAACTGCATAATAGTGGCCAAACATACTGAGGAAGAGAGGAAATCTGCGGCAGCGAGCCAAGTTGGAAATAACCGCGGTGAGAAAAGCGAAAGGAACGAGAAAAGAAGGAGAGGACGCACCGCAAGAAACATCCACCTTGAATATCGCCGGCGGAGGACGGGATGTGGTTTGACCAGGAATGCCCATCTGGAGAAGATCGCGCTACCATGCGTTAAAAGGAATCCGTTACTATTTTTATGCCTACCGCCCCTCCGCCTCGATTTCCCTCTGTTCAAATGCAATGAGATCTACGAGATGGGAAACATCGAAGATATCAATTTAAAAAGAAAATCTCACTTCTAAGGACATGTCATCCTAGAACAATTAAAATTAACTGGATTTTAGTAGAAGATTGAAGTAATCTTCAATCAATATTCAATATTATAAATTGGAATATACAATATAATTTAATGAATGACAAATAGTTAAGGTGGCGTTAAAATTAATTAATCGAGGACTAATTTAATGAGCTCAATGTTGATTAAATTTATAAATATTATAAATTCTTTCTCATAGAAAACTCCGTAGATTCTTTTATAATGCAACATGTTTTGTGTAGCCTGTGGCTTCTCCGTTCCGCTGAGGAATTTCGTACAAGTTTTATTCACAAAACTTTCCTCCTCTTCTAGGAATCCGTTTCGTCGCATAATTTTCACATGACAAGATTTTATAGGTTGCTTGCTTTGCTTGCTTACGTAATATCTACCTCGTGAATATTCAACAAGACCTAAAATGTAATCCAATATCTTTTTAAAGAAAGATCCATGATTTTATCTTTATCTAATTTTATAGTTCCAGTAGTTTCTTTTCTTATCGCATAAACTGGAATTGATCTTCAGAAATAAAAAGAATAATTACCTGTTTCAAGATTTATCAATTCTAAACTTTGCGGTGGTCGTTTTCACTTTTGTTATTTTCTCTGCTCTTTTAAAATGTTGCTTACATAATATTGTTGATATAGAGTGCATAAATATTTTATCAATTCATTACTGGAACGAAAAGTACATAGAATGTAGAGGAGAAGAGCCTAATTGTATATTCTGTTGTATATTCTGTTGCACTTTTCGCATTATCGAGTTAGAAAAAAAATATGATTACGATCTCAAATTATATACTTGTTCGCGTTCTGATGTCAATTCGCTCGTTTGAGTGCAAATCGACGTTGAAACGCCCATGGATGGGTGATGTTTTCTCTTCAGCACGCTCGACGTGATGCCCGCGCTCGTGCGCTCTCATTTCGCCTTCGGGAATAATTATAATTGATGAAATGACACTGCGAGCCGGACAACGGGGACTTTATCGGGCGCTCGCGATCGCCTCGGGAGACGCGAAAGAACGCACGCAGAAGACGCGTACGCGATACGCACGAAGCTCGCAGCGACTTCTAACGAGAATGACCGCCCCGGTAGGTGCCTTGGCGACGTCGATGAATATTAATTATTCCGATCGTGATGAGATGCCCCGCGCGCCCCCGCGCCGTTTCCCGCATAACTGGTCCCTTGGCTGCTCGAGTGCTGCCGATTACGACAGCCTATTTGCAAGTTCGCACGCGGCCTCTTGCCTTCGTATACAGCCTCCCCCCCCCCTTCGTCCCGCTCGTCTCTCGGACACGTAATGCACGCTTATGCTAATTATCCTAACAAAATGTTCATGGCCGCTAAAAATTTATCACGATATTTTATATTATGCTTCACATTAATCGGATCATTAATTATAAAATGTTTTATACGGCAATAGCAGCTGCAATTTGACGTGATTCACACATATGTATTTTAAATAATGGAAAGATAATGAACATCAATTTGTTTTCATCACATCATTGTTGTTTTCTGGTATTTTTTAATAACTGAGATAAACGTATGTCTGGATGTAAATATGTAGTAAGCGAATGTATAGATATATATATATATATATATATATATTTACTCTGACTCCACATACTTTGAGATTCATCTGATATTATTAAAAATTTCGTCTGACAAACGCTCTCGAAGGATCCTCTTTCCAGCAGGCATAATAAACATCTCTTTTCCCTCTTATCTCGTATTCGGTTTGACAGACGGTATCCTAATTCGCGCGGTCGTATCTCGCTTGAATTGCTCGGCGCTACTCGCAGGTACGGAGCGAATAGGTAATTGAGCCGCAGTTAGTTGCGAGAAGGACCGTATCTCCCCGGTATCTCTTTCTCCATGCCGGTCTCGCCGATGTCGGCCGGTACACCCGGCGTACACGAGCGCGACTGGTGTGATACACACACATACACACATGTATATTGACCGGTTGATGTATACTCCAGACTCGTTGCTTAGAGGATGTTCTATGCATAGTTACCGAGGGAAAGATGTATCTCCTCGTATCACCTGGTGCAAACCGACCGGCCGGACGACCCCAAGCGAGGATTTTAACCCGACCTAGACCAGAACGTAAAGACGGACATAGGCAACGAGAGGAGGGATAAGAGACAGAAAGAAAGGGAGCGGGAGAGAAAACCGGCGCGCAATGTGGCAGGTAGAATCGTATCGGCAAATTGCGATCGGCGACTGCCTTGTCGGCGACTCCCCGCGGCAAGAATAATGCACCGCGCGAGAGACAGGGAGAAGGAGGGTGAGCGCGGGGTGGCGGAAGAGAGGAGGTGGAGATGAAGAGGCTATCTGCTATTCCACAAGTGATACGAATACCCGGCATTGTTTAGGTCTCCGGGCTTCGGACTTATCTGCTCGCGATCGTTTCAGGAATCGCGTATGCGGTGCGTCCTCATTGACACTCTGAGGGCAACTCGCGCGTAAGCCTGGGACGATCTAGTTGAGGCTAGATAGAACCTTCATTGGAACATATGTTTGCAGAGCAACTCGACACTCTTTTCATATCGTTTCTATTATATAAGCGTATGAATCCGTAGGTACATAAAATGAGTCAGATTTAAAAGTAGCGTTAATTATAAAGACAGAAGATTTAAAAAACTTTTACGTAGATTAATTTATATTAAATAAAAATATAAAAACTTTCTCACTCTCTTTAAAGATAAAAAATATTAGAATAAACCCAGATTTGTCTAGATGTACTTAAATTATTGATCAAATACTTTTTTCTCAAAATGTGTAGGAACATAATTTATTCCGCTGATTCATTTCGCTTAAAGTTAAATTTTCGAAATTATGCGACGTTTAACTCTTCTGGACTTTAACGTGGTGAACGCTTTCGAGATATGCGAAATATGCATTTCAACTCGCGGCACGAAGTACATTCGATTTATGAGAGCCGAGAGGAAGGAGATTCGCGGCTAAATGACCGAAACTTATCTCAATTACCGCGAGATATCGTGGACCGTGCGCGCGAGTCTGTCTGCTGTGAAAGCCGCGCTGGTGCTTTCGCACGGGATGACTCCGTTAATGGTACAACTATTTCGAGAACCTCGCGATCTCACGGCTAAACCTTCTTAACCCCTTATCTATCTCACCCAGACTCTCCTCCGGACCGCCGCAAACTTCCCGGCAGCTCTGGACTCTGTTCGCGCGGAGTCGCTTCAAGAGTGACTTCCCTTTTGTTTCTCTCTCTTTCTCTCTTTCCTCTCTCTTTCTTTCTCTCTCCACGGATAGCCTGAGCACCGTTGTGTTATTGTTATTGCGGTGTGCACGTGTCGGTGTATATACGCGATGCACATGACCGCCGTCCGTGTAATGGCCTGTGAGAAACCATCCTTGTGCTACGGAGAGTACAACGCGAGTAGGAGAAGAGTGGTGCCTCTTCTTCCCGCGTGGTGTGGTATCCACCGCCGTCGTCTCTGCGAACGGGCTTCTCTGAAAAAGACGTCAAGAGAGACGTCTATCCCCGGCAGGCACGCAGGATCTCCTCCGCCATGTCTTCTCCTTTCGCTTTTAATCTGCATTGCCTCTACCCCACCTACCGGAAAAGGTAGCCGATCGTTCGCGATACTCCTCGCTGATTCTTGTCCTTGTCCTTTCGCTTGGTAGATTTTACGTTTTCACCCAAGCGAGTTGCTTCGGTCCAGGATTTACAAGATTTAGATTCTGGTCTACTTTTACATTCTAATTTCAGAGATTAAATATTTATTTATGGAGATTACACGTATACGTACACATAGAAAATTCTGATACTGATATTGACAAATTCTGATATTAATTATTTAATTTGAATAATTAAATATTTAACTTTATTATTCTAATTTAACCCTGAAAAAATTCTTAAATAAGTTACACTTTGGAAATATATATACGCAGTACTAAATTTTTTTAGTACTGCGTATACGTGATCATGCGAGAATTAATGTGTTTTTGTTTCAAAATTTCTTACCGTTTAAAAAAAAACATTGTTGCAATGGATTACCTATTACATCTTCGTCTATTCATACACGAACATGATGCAAACGAATGGGGTCGAATGTTTGACAAAATTAGGCACTAAAGACAATCAGTACAAATCGCTTCATTAGCTAATGCATTCGCCAGCGTCTTTACGAGGGAGTAAAGCATCATTATTGAGAAATTAGACAGTCTGGTCGTTAAAGGCGATGGAGGCGAGTACGGAAAATTGGCGATACTAATGAGATACTCGCGTAGTATCTCATTTGATAAGAAACGTTATATTCATAATATGCCGGGTTACTTTTTTATGTGCCGCTTCATTAGCAATCACCGATTGCTCGCTTTTGGCTCTCTTAAATTTTCCCGTTTTTTCTTTATGTCAAATCCGTTACAAATATAAATTTATTTTCGTGCTCCACTTTGTGTTTTTTATAATTACATTATCGATATCGAGAAAGCCCTGTTTGTTTCCAATTGCGTTGCATATTACGCAACGAATAAGGTCTAGTTGCGCAAATTGCTTTGGTCGATTAATTTTAGTTCACGATTGCCTGTCACGATGTATGTATGTGTGTGTTGTACAATTTGCGATAATTCATCCAGAGAAATGAACATCTAATTAATCTAATTAATTAGGTAATTTAATACTTTTTTCTAACTACATTAGCCCTGGAAATAATTAATTAATATAATGTCGTGTTATTTTGATGTATTATTAAGGAATTACTCAATCTTAGAATCTAGGAAAAGTAAAAATTTTACTTATAAAGAAAAAGAAAGAGATAAAGATAAGGTATTCTACGATCGAGTCATACTTTGATTCAAGAATGAAAGATCGAAGAATCGATTCTTCTCATAGATTCTAAAAATTTAGTTCTCATCTTCACATTGATTCCCCTTCAATTATCATATCGTCCCGTTATTCGTGATGGCTCTACGTCTTTTTTATCTCGTTGTGAATTACTCAACAAGAGCCTTTACAAGATTTATTAGTACTCCCGCCAGACACGAACCGGTAGTAACCTCAGCCGAGAGGAACCAGATGCGATCGAGACAGAGCGGCGTGAGTCGCCGCGAGTGCTGCATCTCGCGATGGATGTTACCGTCGGCCACTGGGAGACACCTCGGCGATCACCCGGAACGAAGTCGTTTATTTGCCGAATGACACAGCGACCGTCGGCCGCGCTCGTCGGTCGCTTCTCCTTTTTTTTTTCTTTTCCTTTCCCCCCCGAGATATTTAAAGGAAAATAACCGCGGGCGATCCCCCGGCTCGAACCCTCGGCTGGAATCGCGCCGGTTCAACGACGCGGAATTTCTCGACCGGACCCTATCCTCGCTCGAAAACGCGAGAGTCAGGCAATCGGGATCGAGGAATCCGCGCGCTCGTACTCCAAGTACACCGGAGTACTCGAAGGCACGGAGCGGCGCGCGCGCGCGCGCGCGCGGAGGGCCTCCAATTGCTTCCTGGTCTCTCTCTCGATAACAGCGCACGGCCCCTCGTCCCCCGTCGTCCCCGCGCCTCGGGACGATAATTCCGGATTAACGACAGGACGTCGGTATCGATTGTTTATCGTGTGAAAGACCGTCCGTGAACGATCGTCCATTACGCCGCCCGCCATGCTGCACGCCGCGCCGCGCCACGCCGATCAGCGCGAACAGCGGAATAGAGAGCCACTCGAACCACAGCCCGATATCTGCCCTCGATAATCTCCCCGCAATGAAGAAGGTTCTCCTCCGGTTCGGAAATTCGTGGAATATCGGCTACGAGCGTAAAACCCTCCTCGCCGGGCGGGATAACGACCGGCAAAATGTCGTGGTTTGCGCAGCCAGGCAACCGATATCCTTGAATCATGCGACATTGACTTTTTCCCCTCTTCTCTCTTATTTTTTTGTTTCGTTAAGAATGCAATGTTAATGTTTGCGCAAGGACGGTGCTTGGAGGAAATCGATAAAACGTTTTCCTCCGGATAATAAACTTCGGAAGGATCTCCCAACAGTTCCTGTAGCGCGCGGCGGATGAATAATGTATCTGTCGTCACACCGACGAGTGAAGACGGCCGGAATAAATTCTCAGTTGATATCCTCCGCGACTCCCTGAAAGGAGTTTCGCGGGAAGGACAATGGATAAAGGTTTCCTGCGCGTCTAGTAATGGCGGGGTGGAAACGCGTAGCGAGAACTGTGGCCGCGCCAAGGGGGAAAGACGGAGGAGCCCTAAAAGAAGAAAGAGGAAAGGGAGTGATAGAGCATAGGGAAAGGGAGAGGTCTCGGCTTCGGCAGACCACAATAAATAGCTATGATATCGTGTTGCGAGTAATTGAACGGGGCTTCATCCGTGGTACATTAACTATTGAAAACGTGCCGCGGATCACACGCGGTGGGACGAAAAGGGCGATGGATCAAAGGAGGAAGAATGGAGGGAAGAACGGGCAAATAGAGAAGGCGCACGAGAGGACGATGGGTGCATTATATTCGCGTGTATTCGTTGTTGCGTCCAGAGGTCAGGTTCGTGTTAGGATGTGCGTATCGAAGGTGGTGGGTACGGTAGGTGCATCAATGGATATCCGCTCATCGATATAAATGACCGCTGTACACCTTTTCTTATTTCTGTGGTACAAAGTGATACGTGTATATTCTTTTGAAATTCGAGATATAATATCGTCAATTATTATCTACAAACTAAACTGTTCTATTAGATATCTATCATTTATCATTGATGTTATCTTGCAATGTTGTTATTTATTTGCAATATAATTAAATGATATCTGAAAATATTAAAACTTTATGCAACTAAAAGATAATTGTGCAATATACTCGATAATATTTACACTCTTAATACTCTTTGTCAAAGATTAATATAAACGATGACATTTTTTGGAGAGTGCAAATAGATAATAAAACCTACATGTACCCCCATTTAATTAATTTTAAAAGTTCTCTATAATCAAAATCCTAAGCTGAGGAGTAACTATTAGGAGCAACGAAATGTATATCCAATAAAAATAGTAAAATGTTAAAGCGACAAAAAACATGAAAAACGCGATATCAAATTTCAATAGGAGAGAACTTATTCCGCAGAAAATATCGCTCTACTCGTCAAGTGTCTGTTACCAATTGCGCTCCGCGCGAAATCTCTCCACTCAGCAAAGAAATTGGCTTATCTAACAATAATCCTTAACCGGTCATTCACTGGTGCATTTACTCTAACCTGCGACCGAGCACCCCACGGGCGGCGCGTAATGACCGATCCCGGGCCCTCGATGCTCGGCTACGTGAGGGTAATATCGTATTGTTGTTTGTTGGGTTAGATACCTTT
>VBVQ01004992.1:0-13001 GCA_011636635.1 Tetramorium simillimum | reverse complement strand
ATACACATTTGCAATGATTTTTTCATTGATACTACATAATTATAAATTTCAGTCAGATTGTTAGGAAAGGGAAAACGAATAATTAATATATTGCCTTGATAATTAATATTTTTTCAAGCAGAGACGGATTCAATATTCGCCAGTTAATTATTAATAATTCAAAAAACGTCGCAATAGACTTTTCTTTAGAGAAAATATGAAGAGAGATAAATATTTCATTTTGAAAAAGGTTTTCATAACATTAACACGTTTAATCTCTTTAAATAAACTCATGAAACATTCGATATTAAAAAAAACATATTTAATTTTACAGTATTTAAATTTTATAAAATACAAATTTCGACGTTATATGCATGAATAAAAAACTCACGAGATAAAAAAATACTCGCTATCTACTGTTCGATTTGAGGTTTGCCATCTGACACATGTGACTGAACGTTTCTGCCACGTTACTAGTAATTACGAAAACAGAGTCTGTTCACTCCCACGCCAAGCCCAACGTGTAGGTGGATTACGGGGATCAACTTCTTCCCAAGATGGATTGACTTATCTGTCATTAACGAATGTTATTACTAATATTAGACATCGACATGTGGTCTCTGTTAAGAGTGAAAATACAATGCAGAAGACTTCTTTACGTAAGAAAAGCGCATCGCGTGTCTTCATGTGATAACAAATGATGAGCTCAGTTAGCGTATCGCGTTTTTTCTTTTAATTTTGCGTATCATAATAGGAATTGTCTGGTATTGCGTTTATCGACGATACATGTAGACATGAAAGATTTGCTCGAAAGACTTGTCGGTTGAAATAAACTGAAAATAAACTGAAAAGTGACTGAAAAAATATAACAAGCCGATAACGATATTTCAGTAATTTGCGCGAATTTTTCTTTCGCTGATGAATGCAAGAGCTCGCAATTTAAATCGATATAAGCAAAAAAAGAATGAAAATAAAAATCATTCTTTGCAGTTATTTGTTAGATGTGCAGTTATTTGTGAGATTATTAAATATATTATTTTACAATAATTGAATTAAAATATACAGTCATATATTTATTAATATTTAAATCGCTTTATTATCGAACGCAATAGCAATATAATTTATTATTATATTAAATTATTTTTCTTAGCACTAGGTATCTAGAAGAGTATTGACATTATCGACGGTTTTTGAGTCATGAATATTCAGCATAGTAATGTAACAATTAATTTTTTAATTTACAGTTATCCCGTATTTCGTAAGGTTGTACGTACATTCTATGTTAGATTATATAATATATTTTTATAAAACTTTATTTTAACTAAAAACAGTCGATAATGTCATTACTCTTCAATTATCCTGATAAACGTAAAAATTAATCCAAAATTAATTTTGTTTAGTTTTTGTTTTAATATATTGCATAATTCAAGCAGATTAAGAACCAAATATATTAGAATTTTATTTCAGGAAACCTTCATAAATTTTAAAAAGTGCCAAACGCTTTTTTCTTTAATCTAAGATGTGTATTAATTTGTCTAATAATTCATACATGTTTCTCATATGGAGCAAGACGATGTTACATAAATTCTTTATTAATCTAAACAATTTTGACGCAATGCTTGTTCAATTTCACAAAGGATATATTCGAGCCGCAATAATCGAACTGATTTGAAGTTGATTCGAGTTCGGCGAAGCTTCGAACTCAACGGGCATCGGGAGCGCGCCGGTCTCGGGGACTCGCCGCGTCCCGTCGCATCCGCCGCTATGTCCGCCTTTTTTTTCTCGGTCGACGACGGACGTCATCGGTCCCTCGTCGCAGTCATCGACGGCGGCGGCAGCGGCGATCATCACATGATTTTCGTGACGTTGTAGCGCTGCTGCATCGTCGTTTCGAACATGGCCGCGGCGGAATGCGGAGCGAAGGAGGGCACCTCGGCGGACCTGTTGAAAACGCCGGTGTTGTCGGACGAGGCCGTGAGCGCGATCCAAAAGGATGAGAGCTCCGGCATTCCGTTGCAGACGACGTGGACCTTCTGGCTCGACAAGTGAGAGGGAACCCAAATTTTCTACCGTTCTACCGTGCGACGCATCCCGACGCGACGGTGCATCCCGATCTTTATCGCGCCGCTCTTGTCAAACGCCGAGAGTTTCGCAACTGCCGCGGAGGGCAGCAGTCAAAGGGCCGGCGCGGCCTGACGTCGGCGAGATCGGCACTTCTGATCTTCCTCCGTTTAAATAGCTTAACGATACAGGGTGTGATCGAAGTTAATTTAAATTGTAACGTCTTCGCGTGAGTTGTACGTCACTCTTCTGTCCTTGCAACCGCCATTGCGACACCGAAGAAAAAGTTTATTCATATGCATTCATATTTATATGTTTTATTAATGAATAACGATACGTGCATGAAGTATCTACTTGTCATTACCGTTATATGAACCAAGGGAAAGATATTAATGCGTTCAATTTACAATTATATAGAGTGTTTAAAAAGTAAAGAGATAATAACGTTGGATAGAATAGATATGTGTAAGTTTTTCTTGTGATTTTTTTTCAATGTTGCTTTGTTATCAGTAAAAAGATATGTACAATCGTTATTGTACATGTACAGATAGATAATAATTATACACTGGACATACTTAGTGCATTTGTGAAATGAAACTCTTCGTTTCTTTCTTGATTTTTGTTCGTGAAACTTAAGGAAGCTATTGTATCTATAAAATTTGGTAGCACTGATAGATTTAAATAATTAAAAATAATAAAATTTATAATTATATATAATTATTTGATAAAATATAATTTAATCATATTTTCTGTTTTGAATAATGTTTTCAATCATGATATTGACATGAAACTTTCTAGACTATTCATTTCTATGTAGAATTCCACAAACAAAAAAGTCAGGATATTAGCGTTTTAATATTTTTCCAGTAGTTTGTTTAATTTACTTTTACTACATTTAATTTACTTTTACTACACTTTTATTTTGATTGAGGTTCCTTATTATCGTTTATTGAATTCGAAGAAATTGTGCCTAGAAGAATGTAAGAATCGAATTGATTCTTATAAAATATAAAATATGAAATAAAAAACAAATATAAAATTTGTTTTTTATTACTGCGCTAGAACTTCCCTTCTCGCTTTCGTCAAATTTCAAACATATACTTATTTCAATATAGAGAGTATGTACTAATTGAGCTAAAAAAAGATATAAAAGAAGACGAGACCTCATAACACATTGCTAATTTAAAAAAATTGCTGTATCAACAGAGCCATCCCCGGCACAACCACCGAAGAATACAAAAACAATTTGCAGAAGATCTACAGCGTAAACACCGTGCAAACTTTTTGGGCTGTCTTCAATAATATACCAAATGCCGGGGATATGCAGGTATGATAAAGGATTTATAAAAATCTGCGGAAAAAATTAATTCTTCAAAATAGTATAATATAATAATAAATAAATTGATTGTGGCAAAAAGTTTTATTGCCTTCATATATACATGGAATTTTATTTTAATAATAAAATTCTTTTTTTGTGTGTAGAATGTACTTTTTATCATTCATAAAATAGAAAAAATTACTCTAGACCTGTTATATTTATAATTGATATTAATTATATTGCTTAAATTATGGTATTTAACATTTAATAATACTATTTGATACTTAATTAAGATACGTCGTCGAATTATTTGCCATTTATGATTTGTCATTTACTTTTCACAGTGTTATTTTTTTATTCTTATCGCCAGGTTAAATACAGTTACCATTTAATGAGAGATGAGAGATACCCTTTATGGGAAGACAAACTGAATCAAAAGGGTGGAACCTGGAGATTAAAGTGCCATAAATATGATACCGTAAATATTCTAATATTATTTATACTGAGCACTAATTTTTATTCAGACAATCAATTTTCTATTTTTCTACACAAGACTTTCATGATGTTTATTATTTTTGTTTGATTGTTTAGGGACGCGTGTGGAAAGAAGTAGTGCTCGCAGCTATCGGAGAACAGTTTGCCGCGAATCTGGCTCAGGACGATGAAATTTGCGGAGTGACTGTGTCCATTCGTGATAGGGAGGATCTCATTCAAGTACGTTTGTCGTAAATCAAATAGATAGTATTTAACGGTACGTAATTAGATGAATTTGAAATTGCATTATTTTTTTTCAGATATGGAACGTAAATGCTGATCTAGTATCAAAAGCTTCGGTGTTATCCAAAGTTCATTCTCTAGTGCCTAACGTAAACTTCCTGGGAGAGTTTTATAAATGTAAGTATTGATATTTTTCTGTTAGAAACATTTATTGTTTAAAGCAAAATTTTTTCTTCTAGCCCACAAATCCCATCACGCGTACGGGAGACGTTAAATATACGCAACATTGTGATGAAGATTATATTGAATCGTTAAATATTATATAAGATTATGATAATAACGAACATACGTTTATATATATGATTTAAAACGATGTCCGTATTTTCGAGTAATATGAACAAAGTGCCTTCTAGAAAACTCAAAGCACAAAGAATATATTAAAATAAGAGAATTGTCATTATATATATATGTGTTTTAAAAGTTTGTTACTTGTGAATCTTGTTTAAATGCGCATTATTCTATGCGATTGTTTACACGCTGAATTCGATATTTAAAATCGAATTGCTGTTGTAACCGTTCTACAAATGTGAAATATATTTTTATATTTACTATTTGCTCGTCTGTGTTTATATTTCTCAAGACGACATTTTTATAAAAGTGCGTAACATTTCGAAACGTTACACCTTGACTCGTACGAAACTTCGTGTTCTTATAATTATATATACACAAAAGGTGATTGATTATCGATTAAGACGGTTGAAAGTCCATAGAATTTGCAAGCAGCATTTTTCTTAATTTGTGCACATTTTATCAACAAACTACGCACCTACGTTAAAGCAATTTGCGTAGAAACAAGAAGGAGGATGACTGACGCCTGCTGTCTGTTGTGTTATTGATTGCGACTCATCCACTTAAAATTTATTACAAAAACACATCAAAAGTGGTATTTAAGATTTTCAAGTAAATAATGTGAAATCAATGCGCGACAAGGTGATTACGTGTATCTATTAACGCGCATAGATATTAAATATTGACCTTGAATTTTATGGAAAAAATGTTTGGGTTCGGAAGAGTACCGTTTCAGTCTTAATTATCCTTCGGTGAGTTAACTTATCTCGTTGACACTCAGCTCGTATCCTTATTGAATTTTTAAATCTCTCATTTTTGGATAACATTTATCAGAATAATTTAACGTAAAGAATTTGTGAATTCGGTATATACATGAGAGCTTAAGATGAAATTGAGGAATGTGATTCTGATTCATATTATAGCAAGAAGAAATTTCTATTTTCTCTGCAGAGAAAATACAAAATTTTTTAACCGGACCAAATGTGAACCAAATTTGAGTGACAGTTGGTTGAAATTTTTTTGGCGTTCAACCGGCTATTAATTAGCGCTATCAAGAAATTCCTTTGAACCATCTTGACAAACTTGAATCTTAAAAAATTCGAATGTTTAATTAATCCCTCTAGAAAATCAATAATATTACCCGACAACTTGGCGCCGAGTTAACATTTTATGGCTCCCCGATATTATTCACGTTGACGTCAACAAGAGAATGCTTCAGAGAGGATACATAAGTTTATTCAGGTAGAGAGAGAGAGAGAGAGAGAGAGAGAGAGAAAGAGATAGCCGATGTCTATTAAACTAGTTTTAAATCAGACTTAAATTATGTCTACAATTTGCATTTTTCAATGTTTATGTCGCTTATCGCGACAGTATCATGAAAAAACATCACCGAGATTCGATCGTTCACACTGTTTATACGAATCACACTTACATTAATTAAATACACACATTACGCATTACTTTCTTCAAGACAACTTATCTTGAGAAAAAATCTTAAAAAATGAAAAATTAATCAAATCATCTTTTTGACATTTCAATATGAGACTGACGTTATTCATTGTGGTGACGGTATCTGCGAATGAAAGTAAAAGATAAAAATTTCCTTTATTTGCATATTAACACACGAAATCCTGTGTTTTTCTTAATTGTTTCGGTGATATTAATTTTACGAGATAGAGAAAGTTTGACTAGAAGTAAAAGTTCTTCCTCTTAGCTAGAGAATATTGACTTAGCGGTTCGAGTTTGCGTCTAGCTGGCTTGCAAATTTGGTTTGGACCATCCTACATACAAAACCGGAACTGTTCTCTGATGAAAAAAAAAAAGAGACATCGATATTCATCGATCACGGTTAGCCCGCAAAGCAAGTTCGGTTTTGCGATAAACGAATAAATCACAACGCATCGCGACCTTGCACACGGCCTTGCTGTACGAAAGGCACATGTATACAACTGCGTAAATGTGAACATTAGCGATGTCACGAATGTCTCTCTCTCCCGCTCGATATCTTAGAGAGAGAAAGAGAAAGAGAAATGACACCAATTTGGAGCCTTATTACTCCGGTGCGTAAAGTTTCTCTCGCATCTGAGTCATCATCGATAATTATCTTCAAATAGCAACTAGTTATTCTCATAATAGTCGCGGCGTACATCATCAATCCATCACTAAACCACTTCCTTCTGCTGTAAACCATTGTTACGCTTCGAGGATTTTTCTCATGGATTTAGACATTATGTAATCATAATTGAATTGCATAATTTAATTCTAATCTAAAGCTTCTTGCTTCTGGTAATCATACAGTGTAGTTTGAAAAGTATATTATAGTATATACATATCAAGTATAATGTGATTAAATTGTGCATAAATCAGTATTCTCTTTTCAGAATGTTGCCAGCTTTTTCTCTTGGAGAAATTTGATGTAAAAAATATAGTAATATAAAGAATCGATTTTAACGCGTCATTTTTGGTATATTTGAATAAAATCTACCTCTAAAAATCTACCGTGCAAACATATGAGTTACGCGGAAAATTCAAAAATTTCTCTCTCAAAATAAAAAATAAATATTCTGTTTGCTCGCAGACCGAATCTATCGTTTTGGTGTTTATCCTGAAAAAAAGAGGATTAGATGCGAGAAGTAGGAATAAATCTTAAATCGCTAGGCAGATTAATTCCACAATCACCGCGCCGCCTCGGCACCAGACTAATCTAGCACGCGCCGCTCATTATAATTCAACTAACTGTCTGACCAGGACCGCCGATCCAGGATCTTCTCGGGCAGAATATCCGAAGATACCGGGATTTCCTGATTGCGGAATGGCGCCACGATGTTGATGGCACGTCGCGTGAACCATGCGCGTGTATGTATACGTGCGTACGTATATACGCACACAACGCCAGCAGACGTACTGTTACATGCCTTTGTGTTCAGAAATTTAATCGGAATTTTTCGCACCTATGCGCGACATCGTTTGAGAAGTCAAAGGCCTCTCAAGTAAGGAATCTTTACTGGGCGATAAAAAAAAGGGTTTTCCCTGGCTCCATGTTATTTATCATATTTTCTTTTTATTCACATTCTATTACACAGGTATACTTGTTGATGCATATAAAACCGGCGCTAAAAATTTTTGTAGCATGACACAAATCGCTTGACGATGGACATAACACATATTAATTAGTTCGTTTGTTAGCTAGAGAAGCATGCTTCTCGTACGCTAGAGAAGTTGAAGATACATGATGATCCGTGATTTCCCCATGTTTTCTTGCCCTCCCCGCGTTCGCGAAATCTTCAACAAAAATAAAATATTATCGTTTCATTGTCTCACTGTCTTTTTCACGCGATATTTTTCTAATTCGTGCTAATTTTCACAGGTGTGACATTGTCATGCACCGCTACGCGTGACGACAAAGCGATGCTTAAAAGAACGAATCTGACAGCGAAATCGCGCGTATTCACGTACCATATATTGGATTGAGGAATTCAACCTTTTGTTAATCGCTGATGAATAGTTTATTCCCGTTTCACAGAAGCGCAATTAATATTGGTAATTTCACGCAATCTGCGCCTCGTCATTTATTTGATGATGCACAGGTACGGCCTTCAGAGGCCGATTGTAATTTAGCAAAACAAAAATAAATACATTCGTCACGGGACACGCGAAGTCTTACTTCATATTCGCCCCGCGCGCGGAACGCTCGCTCGACTCCTCCCAATAAATTATCAATTCATATCCACGTACCCATCTCGCGGAATTCCCTGTCAGGCTTTGCCATTAATCAGCCCGTAACATTGTTCTCATCGCCGCTTTCTGCATTCCTTCGCATGACGACAACGATGACGGCGACAACGACGACGGTGTCGCCTTGTAAAAATTCATAATTTTGTAGAACATCCTCCCCTTGTTTAATATTTATGTGAATACGACCGTAATCGTTGGTCATCGTCGCTATCGACCATCCAGAACTCGCGTGTTCCTTTGTACTTTTTTTTTGTTTTATACACGTCGAAGGTCAACCGGTAATATCCGATAACTTCCGGCTCGTGAAATCATAACGTAATGTTTTCCGCAAAGCAGCAGTAGATACGCGTATTTCGATCGCTATCATCATCATTATTATTATCATCATCATCATTGTCTTGTTGCCGCCGCCGTCGTCGTTATGGTACGACGACCCAGGGTAAGAGAATTACATGAATTTTTGATCCAATCCTGCGAGGACTCCCGCATTCCAAGAAAGATGAGAAATCATGAACTCAGAAACTGGAATGTTTTTTTTTTCATTTCTACGATTCGTATTAATGTGACTTCGCTCGGATCCACGTGTTTTGACCACGCCATCATCGATCGATCGTTGGACTGGGAGAAGCCCCTGCGTATCCGGTAACGATTACGTCGACCGGAACGCGGTTCTCCGCACGTGCCACTTACGTATCGCCGATGCACAATGTGAAATTTCAATCTGTGAAAAAAGAAAAACATTCTATTTGGTTGTACATGGAAATATTTTACATTTTTCTCATAGATTATATCTCGTTGAAACAGATTCTTCCGAAATTTAAATTTAAATTTAACAAACAAATATAAAGGCTATCTTGAATTTTGTATGTTAAATGAATGAGATGTAGAAAAAATATGTATATGTAATATTTTATAAATTTATACATTATTTTTACATTTTTAAAAATAATGTTTAAACATTTTAATTTTTTCCTAGGTAAACCAGATGCATCTAACAGCTATTTAATTGAGTTGCTTAATTAAGTGATATTATATTATTTGTTACATACACATTTATATGTAATTGTGTAAAATGTTTTTTATTCTTTTAAATTGTATCCTATATGATGCAATAGAAAAGGAAATTGAAAAACAGGAAATGATTTTCAGTCCTCTTTTCGATCCGCTTCCGCTTTCTCGTCCTTTCTGCATTCCGTTGCGATCGATGGGCACGGGAGTCATTGTTGCGCGAAACGATCGACGCTGTGAATCGCGTGATATTATCCCAAATGTGTCGAACGGACACTCGGTTACTATCGGTTAAATTTGAGTGATGTAATTGTGGTCTATCTAATGTCGAAGCTGTAAATATGATTGTGGTGAGCTGAGGTTTCTGATGCTCCGCAACAAGGAAGGAAGTAATTTTGCGCGAAAAACAAAAATCAAAGAAGAATAAAAGAATAAAACCTCTTGATAATACCTCGCGAAATTTTATTCTCAAGAAAATTGATTTTGAATATTAAAAAATTTTTTGCATTTATTTTCGAGACACAAGAGAATTTCTATAAAATAGATTTTTTTATATAGGTATAGTTGTAGTGCCGAAAAATAAATTTTTGTACGAATCGTTACGAATCATTTCAATTGCAGATTTTATACCAGAAACTAAACAACGTCGATATTTTATATAATGTCTATTTTAAAGGCAGACTTGATTCTACAATAATGCTCAGTCAATCGTCAATGTTATCGAAGAAATCATAACTTATGTACAAATTGATTCCGTGACTCGAAATACATATATCTTGTCGAAAAAGATAACAATTAGATGATGATTTATTTCCAGCTAAAAAAGTCCCGGTTCACGCATAAATTGATACCAATTTAATTTAATCAAGCACGCACAATATAGAATTGATTATTTAATATTTCATATTTTATTTCATATTTTTTTAATTGATTTGCAAGAATTTTTTTTTCTGCCTCTCTTCAACGTAGAAAATATATTAACTAAATTAGAATTATTAATTATTATTAAAAGTTTTGTTTAAACTAAAATCATATCTTTCAATATTTATTAAAATATTTAAAAATTAATATAAATTAATAGATATTATTACATTGGCAGAAAGTGACAGGTCATAGATTAAAAATTAGAATATATTTCAATATTTCTCTTTCATTCTTTTTTACGTATTTTTTCGTATATATGTATTTCTCTTTAAATTCCTAGCCATTCTCTCTCTTTTTCTTTCTCACCCTCTTTCTAATTGTAAGCTATCATTTTTCCACACTGCACATTATAGACACATGCAGTTATACGTATATGCCGGTGTATTACATGTTTGAGATGTCGAAACAGATTTATTAGCGCTGAATCGTACAACTTCTGGTTGCCATGAATCGTGTCCGCGTTACAGAAAACAGAAGCTACTATAATCAAGTCTACGTGTGAAATATTTTTTCGTGAGAAATCGGGGGAATCTTCCTATCAATTTTGCCATTACGTAATAGATGCAGAGAATCCATTCTTACGGTGTGGGACAATACCGTTAAAAGAATGCGAGACGAATTTATTAGAAATTCATGAATTCATCTTTAATGTCTGTTCAGCCAAAGTAGAAATCGTTTTTTATTCCTATATGAATTGATAAACCGTTAAATTTTTTAATTAATTATAGTCATTTGCGTCATAATTATCATAATTACCGTCACACCGAAGTTCTTTCGGGCATTCTTAAAAAGCTATTGTAAGAAACAGTGACATTTAACACATGCGAAGTCTACCTGCATTGTGCCTGCAATATTTTCTCTTATTAACAGACTCCAGAGACGTAATCTCAAATAAGATCATGGGGAACTCTGAAGTGAAAAAGAGACAGATGTTATCTCAATTCATCGCGAGAAGGCAAAGTTATTTCGATCAAATTTCAATGGGAAACGGTATTCCTCAGCAACGAGAATTAACATAATATGAATTGCAAAAAGTTCTTGCAATTTTCGTGTGAAATAGAAAGATCTGTGTGCACTTTATTCGATTGCGTATTTCTTTGTTTGCAAGCACGATTTTTACATTAATACGTAATAAAAAGAGTTCCAACGAGGTGTCCCATCAATATGCTGTCGATGTGACATTATAATCTCCAAAAATCACATTAAAAGCTCACAATTAAATAATCATTGGCAAAAGTCGTCAGTAATTTTAAAATTAACTAATTTCATTTTAACAAAAAATTTAATTTAAATTTATCTAAAAATGCAGCATTGGGAAATAAAAACTTATACAATTCTATTAAAGTCTGTACACAAGTCTGTATTTTTGAGAAAGTACCTAAAGAATATAATTTGTTATGTTTTTACTTTGTTGTAAAAAACCTGATACGAAGTCGGCTAAAAAGATCTGCAGCGAAAGAAGAACATCCCGTAATTTCGAAATAGTGAAATTCTAAATTGATAGTTTTCATATAATCGCTGCGCGTAAGAAAAAAAAAATGATTTCCGATCGCGGATTATTTGCCATCGCGGCAAATATGGATGTGGACTGCGTTTCGCACCAAGCCGTGCGTTTAGATTGTGTCATTCTGCTTTCCAATTCAATTAACCGTGCGCGAGCCGACCTCGATGTGGCTGCGTACGAGCGTAGTCATCCTTTCAGCCGTTCGACATCATCGGCATGGAAGGATATCCGTCATGGTGACCGAGGAGCGTGTCGATTCTTATACGCGCCTTACCCGGTTAAAAGGCGCGAAGACCACCGTCTCAGGAGGTCAAGGGACACCGGTGACGGTGCGCGTTAATTGGCCGATTCCCGGTTAACCAAGTTTTATGGCCGAGTGATGACAGCATCCTGCACGGTTTCGAATCCGTCGTTGCCTTTAACTAACAATTTGTTCATTTATTTTTCCTTCTAACTTTTAAAACCCTCAAGACTCTTAAAGACGTCGTATACAAACGTATACCTTGTGCGTTCGCTTAATTGCGCTGTGAGATAGGATTTATCCTAGAAACATAATTAAAGGTACGGCCAATTCAATTCAATTCAAATTTCACGGTGCATGCGATGGTAGCGGGATACCTTCGTCGGTTTTTTTTCAGACGATTTGAATCCCATGATGATTCCATCGCGATGATACTTCCATTACCAATTAAAGAACAGAGCGTTACGTGTTAGAGCGAATTGACTCCGCCTCTTGTTATACAATAAATTTATTAGCCAAGCATACATAAAATGCAGGATATGTAAAGCAGAAGTCATAAGTACGACATAGCTTACTATTGTTCTGTAGGGTGAGACTTGACTACCTTGAATATTTCTATTAGATGTAAATGTTTATTGTTTTACTAGTTTGATATCGCGGACCTAAATCTGAAGCATGTTTTTCACAAGTTATATTTTTCTCTACGTAGTAGCGCATAAATCTAATTTTTTTTCTATCTATACTACTACATTTTAATTTAATACTATAATATTTTTATTCCACCTATATTACTATCATATTTTATATCGTACAATTCTATTATATTCGATTTATCTCTATAGCCATCAAGCCATTTATCTTCGAATAATCGTTAAAAACGAACGTTAAATACATGAAATGCATATATTAAATATTAAAACAGATTTAATGACAATTTAGAATAAAAATATTTTATTACCTCTGTTGAATTTTTTCTAAAGTCATTAAAAACTGTGACTATATAAATTTTAATTAAATTATAATAATGATCCATCTCTTTTAATGGTTTCAATCGAAACGTTGTTTACCTATCCTTTAACACATGTTAAATCAACCAAAAACTAAATTTTTTTATTATAAAAATTCTATCATAATAAATGTCGTAAACAATTCTGTTAAGAGCAAAT
>VBVQ01004991.1:0-11667 GCA_011636635.1 Tetramorium simillimum | reverse complement strand
GGGGGGGGGGGGGGTCGATCCGTGGCATCGACTTTTCTCGTTCGAGGAAATAATTCTCGCTCGCCTCGATTGTTTTATCGCGCCCCTGTCGCTCGTGGAGAATACAATGTAACTAATGCAATGTCGGAAAATACGTTGCAACTAATTAATTTGATGTAGTGGTAGCTCGTCCTGTTGATTCGGTAAATGAAATGCTACTGGATAATGAGGCAAGTTGTTGATATTCGATAACTGATGCCAATTTCAATTTCAAAGCTGCGCATTCTGCCAGATACACAAACTAAAGGACAGTCAATAAACTTTAAATGAACTTTAAATGAACACTCACAATTAATTATGAAATGTACGCGAATGTCCTCTCTCTGTAAGAAATATAAATTACTATTTCAGCAGATTTTAGAATATCAAATATAATATTCTATATAAATCTGATAATATCTTTGTCGGTTCTTTAATCGCAATATCCAGATGGAGAAGTTGTAAGTGCTATTTGTCTCTACTCGCTCGGCTGAAACACAGACGAACGGACGATACGGTAGACAGTTCTCCCGAAGACTGTCAATAAAATTTAAGACTCGGACTCGGACTCGTCTGAAGGATCCTTCGAGTCAAGGAGAAGCGAGAGAGTTCGTGCCTTTCGCGTTCTATCACTTAACGTTAGCGATGATCATGAGAGTTTACCGGAGTCTATCGTTCTATCGTGGAAGGGCAATGGGGGCTCGTAACACGTAGGGCCGCGGGGAAGGGTGGATGGAGTGCAAGGGCGACGGACGAAGAGGTGGCAGACATGGAAAGGGGTGGTCGATAAAAGCCGCCCTCGCGTGGCTGCGTTATTACGTATAAAAGCGCGGGGATTGCGCCCAGCTCGGTGACTTCAGCAGTGTCTCTCTTTCTTCCTCTCACTTTCCCCTCTCCTTTCTTCCTTCGGATGCATAAAGCCGTGCGATGCGCTTCCTCTTTTCCGGCGTTTAATAACGATGATCGCGAGCGATTAAGCCAGAATAAATTCGTCACCCGCGCGATCGCCAGCGAATTTCTCGTCGGCGCGTTATCATAATCATCCTTCCGCTTCCGCTGACGCAAAACGACAATGACAACCGATGGCCCGTACTATTAAAATTTGAACATTTCGATGGGAACGTAATTAGATATTCACGGTAATTGGTATTCAATACGGTCCCTATCGATAATTCTGTCCATAAAGGATATTATATTTTAATTAACATTTGATGGGGGAAAAAGGTATCTTTTTTTAAATATCAATGCGCATCATTTAGAACGTGTGCTATTAATAAAGTTACAAAGCGGTTATTTTTTTATTATTTCAGAGCAAAATATATTAAAAGCGACTGCGAAAGATTGCTTCTATATTTACATTTTGATGCGATAAATCTTTAATAAATGTTAATACGATTTAATCATTAATCAATATAAAGATTGCTAATAATATCATATAAGCTATCTTGAGAAATGTCGCGACACGTCGCAAAGTTTGGCAAGCGAATAAAATCAATAATCAATAAGGGACCAGCGGCACTCGTAGCTAATTAAATTTAAAAAAGCAAAATAAAAAAAACAGAAGAGATCACATCCTGACGAGCGTACCTTCGTTAATTCGCTCGGAAAAATTGCAGTTGAACGATAAACGAGACCCTTTTTTAATCTCTTTTTCAGCGCCGGCGTTCACAATGCAGGCGCTCTCGACCGAGCCTGACTTTGCCATTTTGCTCTCGCGACAATCGTTAATTAAAGCCGTCTAGGGCATTCGCGTTTCGCCGGACTTCTCACCCGCTCGAGGGTGGTTTCCAGTAGGCTGACCTCGTCGCCGTCATCGACGTTTAATGGCGGCGTTAATCGCACCTCGTCATCGGATTTTGCAAGTTGCCCAGACTTGATGGAATTTCCTCTAGAGTCTGCTGCATATGCACGCTCGCCGAATCCACGTGGTGGCGACGGCACGTGCGCCGAAAAATATTAATGCACGACGAGAGACGGGGGAAAGGAATTTCAGTCTACGCGCGAGTTGGGAGGAGGAATAGATCGTTTGTTGATAATTAATGGTCTTGGCACTCGGCGTGATATATTATTCGCGAGTAAAACTTTCTAAACGCGCGAGACATGCAATAGTCGTCGTGCCGAGCATTCTCCAAATTTTTACGATCTATCGCTATTCAATTTATCGCGATTAGCTCGTATCGCGATACGAGCGACGAGAAAGGCGTGACGTTGCGATTTTTTTTTTCTTGTTAACAAACTAGAAGGTTGCCGAGGGTATAATCGTATTTCGCTAACGTCGGGTTCGTCTTCACTTCGACTATGCGGGTCTCTGTCATCGTCGCGCCAGAGAGACATAATCTCGCTTCCTTCTAAAATTAGAATCCACTTCACACGTCTGATTCTGTCCCTCTTTCTCCCCGGGCGTCCGCCTTGGATCTCTCCCCACGTTCCCCAACCAATCTACCTTGTTCCTCTTTGATCGTCCGTTCCCTCTTTCCCGACTACCGGATACCTTTGAAACAACGTCACTGGACTCCGTAAAGTCTACAGTCGCGTATATATACACGGTGTCCCGGTAACGATCTCTCTCCGTTCCTTTCACCGGCGCGACAGTGATCTTCGGCCGATTTGAAGTGGACTCTTCACCGTGGAAGCGAAAAGCCCTCGTAATTCAAGCGCCCATATTTCGCGCAGTCAAAGGTAATGGCAGTGAAATGTAATACCGAAGATATTTAACATAATAGCGCCTGTAATATTCACGATGCGCGGAGATAAGCGAGCGCGCGTGAATTATTATTCGCTCTCTGCCACTATCTGTCACGTATTTTCTACCCGTGACGATTATACTGAATATTTTATCGCGGAGCATTACAATTGCATAACTGAGCAGCACGGGAGCAAAAAGCTCCCCGTATTTCCCGCGAGGGAGATGTCCCGTTGCATTCTAAAATCGGAATTTGCAGAGGTGCCTCGGATGGACGGAAAAGAAAGGAAACGAATTCGCCTTTCCGGAATTACTTAATTTTAAAACCCGGTCGCACTCAAGGGGAGTATCCGATCGAGTCGCATTCCTGAAACGGTCGCATTAATTCCCAGAGCCGGTAGCTCCTCCTCCGCGTTACGGTATTCGGGGTCAGTATGACCCCCAAAGTTGGAATTATATAACTTCACGGAGGCGCATCCGAGAGACAACTCGCGACGCGACAAGAACAGTTGGAATTCGCCGTAGTAGTTCGCGAATTCCTCGCGTTTTCCGACACGAAGGCTGTTGAATTCACACGTAGGCTGCACCCGGAGTGTTTGGAGCGGCGCGGCGCACGGGCACGTGCGATGGCAAGTCAGGAAAGTGTTTCACGGGAGGAAAAGCGATACGATAGGAAAATGTTACGTGGGCAGTTTATACACACCCAAAAAAAAAAGTATTCTACGTCCCAAGTGATTTTTTTCTATGATCTCATATTCTAAGCTGCTGTTTTACAGCAAACATATTCCTCTTTCAAAATAAAGTGAAAAATATTTTTTTCTCTCTTAAATACTCTTATTTATACTATTTTTCTTGCAATTTCAGAGGAATTCATTAAGATCAATATAAGAGTAAAATCCTCTAAGATTTAGAGAATTCCACGTATATCATAATTTTTTTTTTTTGGGTGCAGAATTAAATAATGATAGACATTTTTAACATTCTCAATTTTTAAAAATTTATTTACACAACACAGTCTATATATTAATGAGAAATCCATCAGTTGCGTCTCTTGTATACATGCCACACTTGTCACAATTAATTAGAAGCAAATTGATCCCGTGTCTTCTAGATGTTAAGTGCAAAAGGCTTTGTGTCGCGAGCGCAGTGCAACGTTTATACGTAGGAAGCTCTGTTTCTTGCGTTGATAGGCCAGACCGTGGCTCGAGTGTCTCTAATTCCGAAGTACTCGGCGGCCTCGAGTCGAGGCGGGCCGGCGAGTAAATTAGATTACGCTTCGTTAGTATCGCGTCCGTTGAAAAGTTGAACGTTAGCATGGGCGAGCGCGGGCCCGAGATTAATTATGCAAATTAATCCGCGTGACGCCGGAGTATTTTGCGAGCGAGTCGTCGGGCGATAATTTACCGTCGAGTTCTATTAGACCGCGTCTGCTGATTTACTCCCCGTTTCCTGGTCAATTACGACGCTTCTGCAGCGTTGCGTGAATTTATTACTCCGGGAACTTATACTCCACGGACCCAGCTCCGAGGCTCGTAAAGATCGTAAAGCCGCGGGACTCTCTCTCTCTCTCTCGTCGAGAGGAACGCGTTGCCCCGTTGCTATCGAGTCGATGACTCTCGCCGGAATGCACCGCCGCGTGCGTTTTCACGATTGCGTAACGGAGCAAGAGTAGAAATTATCGCGGGCTCGTTATGACGTGTACGGTCCGCGCGTACGGCGGTAGTCACGGAATGCCCGGCGATTACGCCGTCGTAATTATGTAATAAGCGTAACAAAATAACGGGGCCGGGCCCGATTTGCATAATAACGTCCCGGCGAAATGGTCGCGGCACGAGTCGTCGCTCGGACTCGGCTCGCTCGCTTTTAAATCCGCCACATGCTTGTTATTTAACTTGAAATTACTCACCGTAGACCTTGCCCCGAAAGAGAGCGAAAACTGCTTGTCCGTTTAATCCCGCTCAGTAGAAAAATCCAAAGATTAATCACTGGCAAGCTTAATTAATTTGCGACGCCTAAAAAGGCGCGACGTTCAAATCGGCGCCGCTCCGGATCACTTAGCACCGCCGACTTTACAATCCCTGTGATATCCGCACGGTTTTCCCTTTCTCCGCCGATCGTAGGCAGCAGTCAGGACCGTATACTGAACGCGCTACGTCTGCTTTCCATTAACACCCGGAAAGCATTAAGTACCGGTAATGGTAATAGAGGCTCTACGATAACAGCAGGTATACAGATACTCGCCGCCGTGTACCCACCAGGTAGAGATTACCATCGCACTTTTAACGTCGAAAACATTGGCCATACTGTTTCGTATCATTAGCCGGCCAACGAATGCCACTCGTTCCTATTGCATTCTAAATTACGAAATTAACTAATCGCTACGTTACGCGAATCACAATCGAACGTAGGTCCGGTTAACAGCGAATTTAATCGCCGCTGTACGGCAAATTGCAAATCGAGTTATCACGAATTACACCGCGTGAACTGCAATCGAATACACCTTTCCTGTTAGCAGCAAATTTACTTGTCATTTTATTTTAAATTGACAATCAGTTCGTTCCTAATGTAAGGAATCGAGTGCATCTCTTAATAAGTAAGAAGCGGCAAAGTAAATTAAATTACTACTTTGTCGAGGAAAAGAGTGCAAATTTCATTACTATCTCGTTAAAATTTGAAATTAATCGATCGAAAGCGCTGCCGCCCTTAAGATTTCTATTTCAATCGCGCGCAGGCTCCGAGCGGCGTTCGTTAGAGAGAATCTCGACGGTTTTTCAAGCGAGCCTCTCGTTGGCGCGGCAACTTTTCCACGCGCGATAATCGTCGCCTCTCGAGACGCTCTCGAGACGGATATTTCTGGCCTGACCAATGCCGGTCGCGTGAACGAACCTTCAACTGCCGCAGAGACCTTCGCCACGCCGCTCTATAATGGTACACGGACACGAATAAAAGAAGACATCCGGGTGGGTCCATTATCTTGCAGAACGCGCCGCGCGCGGCTTGGAAGTCGATCGCGCGGCCAACAGTTTCACGGTGAACGTACGGAATAATTGTTCTGTTATTGCGACGCGAATGTACAGGGCGCCGCGAACATTGCGCACTCGGGTGCCATTTATTTCGATACGATCTAACGATGATTACGGACATATTACATGTGCAAAGTTGATGGATGCTTATGCGTGCGTTGAAGGCGAACGGTGCTCTCATCAGTTCCGCTTCCGTTGTCCGCAGCGAAAAGAGAGAGAGAGAGAGAGGGAAAGTGAGCGATGCTTTCGACACTCTGTATACGCGAGTCTGTCACGAGCGGTGATACTGGCGTGCGACCACGCCTCAGATCGTATCTCGAATGCCCTGAATGGCCGGTTAGAGATTAGACCGGTAGTTATCGATGATCGAAACGCTCCGGTTGCACAAGTGTCTCGCCTCGTTCGAATGAAACGATACCAACGGTCTCTCTTTTTTCTCTCTACCGCGATGTTGCACCTATAGCCAGAGCATTCTACTTATCAGAAATTACTCAGTTTCCTTAGCTCTTTATAGCTCGACGACGCAAGACGAGAGAATAAAAATAGAAATGCGGGAAATCGTTCCCCCAGCGTTAATATAATATTAGCCGGGTTATATAAATCTAAATGGCAATATATACTTTTACCGGTGACCTGTAAAGACTTCATCTCTACCCGACGGACGGACGGACGGACGGACGCTTGATGAATGGAAACGTTTGTTCGTCGGCGAGCACGTCTTTCGCAACAGAGATACCCGGGAGGACGGAGATGCAGCCGCGATAACGTGAAGTATGAGGAAATTACGGTGAAACCGACATCATGCTGCAAGTCACATGCATGCGCGCGCGACGCGTCCATAAATCCCGGAAATGGAATTCCCCCCCTCTCCGGTTCGCGTACCGTCTTCCGCAAGGACTCCTTTTTCTTCCGGGACACCTCTTTCTCTCCGGTAATACCTGCAGGACGTAATCGGTGATCCCGGCAAGTCGGCACGCTTGATAAGTCCTCCCACGTCGGGCTTTGAAAAAGCTCCGGCAGTCTGGAGACCGAAAAAACGGCGACAGGGAAAAGGAATGAGTAACGGAGAGAGAAAGAGAAAGAATAGGGAGGAAGAAGAGAGAGAGAGAGAGAGGAGGGGGTGGGGAAGGGAGAAGAAGAAACGAGGGAAAATGATAGAAAGAATAACGTCCCGAGAGGTCTTGCCAGGATGCCCAGCCGTTGGAGATTATCGGGCTAAACTGAAATCCGGAGCGAGGGCACTCGTAAACGCGAACGAATCGTTCTGTCCAGGATGCAGGGTGTTCCCCGCGACGCCAACAGCTACGTCCCCGGTGATATATGCCGGGAGAGGACTAAGGGCTAAGGACTCGAGCGATAATAGTCTTACACGGATGTTGGGAAGATCGGTGAGATCGGATCCGCATAATTCTCACGTGGGATATTCCGCGGGCACTCCGTGCCGCCGACAACGTAATTTTTATCTCGCCGACGATTATTGCCGCCGCGGCTGCAATTTGTAACGCTGCGTGAAACGCGCAATGCGCTCTATTAATATTCCATTGATCCCGAGACATTTAATATTCACACGCTTATTAGTATTCGATATCGCGGAGGGAACCACCGCGGATGCAATCGGTCGGATATCAAATATGAAAAGCGCGATGGTGCCGCAAAATAAAATCCAATCCGGCGCGGATCGATACCACTCTCGGCGCAAAAGCAGCCTGATCTCCAAAAAATAACAGGCATAGATATATTTTTTCCTTGAAAAAAAAAGTCCCTCTAGACGCTGATTCGCTTTTGATCGCCTTTTATCGTGCAAGTTAGATTAAAGTTTGACAGTGCGCGAGTTGATGCATCAAGTGAGTAAAACGGAAGGTATTGCCTGGAAGGGGTCGATTTTAAAGCGGAGTTTTCGAGTTCCATAAAAAAAAGAGACCCATAAAGTAACGACGAGAGGGGAATGGGCGAGGTTCTCGATGAAAAAAAAAAAGCGTATAATACATCTCTCGGCTCGAAACTTTATTAACCTGTGTTTCGCGCACAGATTCTACGATGGAACGATCCGCGACCAATCATAAAAGTTTATTGGCTGCGGTGGGCGCGTAAAAAAAAGAGGGAGAGAGAGAGAGAGAGAAACATCGACGAAAAACACGCGATTTATAATACGTCGTAAAGGGCCGCGTCGTGGACCACCGAGGATTTCACGATGTAGGCCCGATGATGAAGCGATAAACTGCCCGGTAAACGGCCGGACTTGTAGTAGCAAGTGTGCTCTAATGCTCATTCCCGTGAAATGACGAAACGATCTTGTTACTCCCAGTATAAACAGGCTTTAGTGGCGATTTACCCCGGTTTTGTCTCTATAAGGCCGGACGAATCCGCGATCGCGAAGACGCTCGTTAAAGACGTTAAGCTTGAAAGGCGTTAAATCACGGGAGTACATGAAGGGAAATTAGCGGCGTAAACACACGCCCTACGAAGGGACGGAATTATGCAAGTGGAGATTATCTTGTTAAATGTGAGATTACCCTGTTCTGTAAACGGCGAGATTTTCCGGAGAAACGTGGCATTTAAAAAATTCATCTAAATACGGATTAACGCCGGGGTGAGAAATTCCTCGACATTATTATGGCGACCGTGATGAGACGCTATTTCCTAGCTGAGAACGGCGATGAAACGGGAAAACGGGCAGTATAGTTTACTGTGCCTAAAGCAAACGTTGTTACTATGCGCCGTCTAATAAAGTTATACCGCGTCCGATAAAAATTTTACAGCCCTAATAATATGCGCGAAATTTTTCGCGCTTTTAGGATCGATAGCTCGCACGTGGATAAGTAATTTACTCGCGCGATAATTATTGGCATTCTAAGTTTAAGAATGCAATTTTTACGTTTCGCTCTTAAATAATCTGAAAGGTGAAAAGGAAGTCAATAATTATATCAGAGAAAATTAAAGTAACGTTGTGAATTTTCAGTCCGACTATTCCAGAGATCTTTCCCACGGACGTGACTCAGTTTCTTTCATGAATCGGCTATTTGTGGGAATTGAGTCATTTATCGGAACATTCTCGTCACGAAGCGTGCGTAGATCGGCGTCTTTCAATCGTCGCTTGACCTTGCTTTCAACTCCGCAAGGCTTGGGAACTCTGTTGCTTGATTGATGTTGCCCCTAATGAACGCTCAAGGAAATGAATAATGTAATGTTAATTCTAAACTTGGCAAATGTATCTAACAAGATCCGGACATGTTTTTCAATTTATTATCTTATAATATTTTATATTTTTCTCTTATATCTTATTGAACTATTTTTTTTTTAATTAAAAAAACTTTCTCTTCTTCTTTAATTTTATTTCAAAATTAGTATTATATACATATTTTTATTTAGATCGTATTTATCTTTCTAGTTTATATAATTCTATTTTACAATCTGTCTATTTAATATATTTATCTTACAATCTATCTATTACAATCTATCTCTTACAGTTTATCTTACAATTGTAAAATAATTAGAGCTTGTTAGCTAAAGATAAACATAGCAGCAGGTTTGCTGGCGCCTTTTGCGTGTACAGCTTTCATTTATATTTGTAATTACCTAATCCATTCATAAATTAATTTAACGTTTGCAAGGCTACAATATAATTTACATTTACTCCACTTTTTCAATTATGCGCATTTTATTCCACATTGGCGGCACGAAAATTCACCGATACGTAACGGTTAAAACGGTTAACGATTTTTGCAAAAAGTTGTAATAGTGGTTCAATTGCGAGGCCACCGGATGTATTTGGAGAAACCACGAGCAAGCTCTCCGAAGCTCTAGAGACTTCCTCCCATCGGATCGGCCAGAACTTAATTACCTCGGCGGGCTGTATGCGGCACTGCCAGCCACTCGAAGGGTGAAAGGGCCATAGGGAATACCCCCTAGCTTCGACAAGGTTTAACTAGCGATCCTATGTGTTCTAGGTAGTACCCAACCGACTAATAAGAAACAAAGCCCCGTAATATCGCACATTATCATAATTTTTTTTCCTCAGGGGGGGAAAAACGAGCTTATTCCAGTACAGGTTTCGGCCTGTCCATTCGGCCCGTAGATCGTCGAAACTCGCAATCCTCGGAGATAATCCCCGCGTAATACGCTCGCCGATTGCTCGTCGATAGCGCCGGCAAAGTCGATCTCGGCCAATCAGTCCGAAAAGACAGCGAAAATGACGGCGCGGCTTTGTCGATATCATAGCGATCCCGTATCGCCTGCTCGACGGTACGTGCGTGCATGCATGTGTGCGTGCGGATGCGGTGGTGGCTGTGCGCTCGAAATGGGGTGACGTCGGCGGGTGAGCACCGCACAGTGGTCGAGGGTTGCGCCGTGGGGCAGAGACGCGGAGGGTGGGTCGGGTGGTTGCTGGTAGTGTGTATTGATCGAGCGAGGAGAGGAGCAGCCCGATTCTCTTTCTCTCTTTCCCATTCTCTCTCTCTCTCTCTCTCTCTCTCTCTCTTTCTCCTTCACTTTGCACCGCGCTCCGCGTGGACGTCCATCTACCTACACGGTGTTTCGGCCGCGCGCCACTTTTTTCCTCTCTGGGCTTTCTCGCTTTTTTTTTCCCTACTCTCTCTCTCTCTGCCCCTTTCCCTTTTAACTCCCTTCGCGCAAATCACCCCTCGCTGATGTCCACGTCACGGTCGATCGGCCGTTGTTTCTGCCGATCGACAAACACCGACAGCGAATTACAGACGCCCAGGAGGGCCCGATACCGGTCTCCTCGACACTCTGCAACCTCTGCGTTTGTCTTTCCTTTTCTCGCTCTCTCTCCTCTCTCGCTCTCTCTCTCTCTCTCTCTCTCTCTCATCTGTAGTGAAGTGTTTGTCGGATTCCATTAATAGGGGAAAGCCCGTTGTTACGTGGATATACATGACAGAATGCAGGGCGCGTTAAGGATCGATGCGGCCTCGAATCAAAAGGATGAACTCCCTCGAAAGATGTACCATTATTATGGCATCAGTACATAAACTGCACTTCTCGTGATTTTTTTTTTCCTTTTCACAATATCTTTTTGCGTGCTTTATAATTGCGGAAATGATTTCTTTGTCTCGTGCCGTACCTGACGATTTAATTCGCGCTTCCCTGAAAAGGGTCGCGATTTATGATGATAGTAATGTAATCAAAAGATAATGATCCGCGTTCTCGAGCAGAAACCATAAAATTACGAATACTGTAATCATGGTGCTCGCGAGATAGACACGAGCGGAAAAGGGGAGGACTCGCCGGCGTAATTTACGGCCCAGCCAGGTGCGTCAGAAGTTGCTCACCTTACGACCTAATTGGGTTTAATTACACCTGACTGAAAGTTACGGCGATGCGCGCGCGCGCGCGCGTGTACGCGCCGGCTGGATTACAATTACTGTCCCGCGGCAGCTGATTTAAGTTGTATCGCCATCAGTTTATCTTTACTTCCCTCGCCGGCTAGCGCGATGCATCGTCAATTTCCCAAATGTGCGTGCGCGAATAACGAAGGGAAGCTTTCCCTTTGAAGTTTCAATTTCTCCGATAGCTCTCGTCCTTTTTTTTCTTCCTTATACGATTATAGAACCCCCGTTTCGTCTTACGAGGTATCGCGTTCCGTTATCGCATTGCCATCGATTCGCGACCATCCGAGACGAATCTCGGAGTGCCTCGGTCGCTCAAATCGACCGCGTCGTCCGGACGGACGATCGTTGATCTTGTAACGTTATACGGAACACGTCGCTCGATCGATGCGCCCGGTGTCAATAACCCGATATTCCAGATACTACTGTCGCAATACCGCCAATCCCCGGGATTAACGGTATTAATAACGATCCCCGACTATAGCGTTATCGCGAGAACCGAGTTTCTCCAAAACGAATTACCCCAATGCGTCAATATCGCGATTTCATTTCCGATAAAACGCTCGTCGGTCCACCTGATTTGAACCCAACCGGGGCG
>VBVQ01004989.1:0-13081 GCA_011636635.1 Tetramorium simillimum | reverse complement strand
CCCCTCCCCCCCCCCTCATTCTTGCCGCTTATTTCCAGAGAGGAACTCATTCAGCGTTCCTTAAGCTCGACATCGATTACAGCGCGTCCGGAGATACCATTCGAGGACGCGATTTCGTGACGAATCGATCTTGAGCAGTCGATTTCGAGCAAGTGGCGACATATAGTGCCAGGGGAAAATCTTTTACACACAAGATCTTGTATCTGTAACAATTAAAATTGATTAATTGAACGAACTTACCTAGTGAAGTTCGATTCCAATTATGCGGTCTCGTCCGGATGGATAGAATTGTACGCAGTAGTTTTCCGCTGTCTTGTATCTGTAACAATTAAAATTACGAGCTTGTGATCAATATAAACACGATTTTAAGTAAATAAGAAATGTCTGAAATATCTCACTTTTAATTTTAAAATATATTTTTTATAGTTTTACTTTCTTACACTTCTTTGAAATATAACGTTAGATCAATGTAATAGAATGTAATAAGAATGTTTTAGAAAATTAATCTTTAGAAGCAAAAGTTTCTCTTTTAAAAAGAGTTTATTGTATTTTATAACAAATTTATAAATATGAATATGTACTTAAAAGTTGTCAGAATGTAAATCTTTCATGCGAATTGAAAACATTGGTTCATGAAAGAAGAGCGAGTATGTGTGAAATTTTCTTTTGAATAAATCTGCTCAGCTGAGACTGTCACAATGGGCAAGAAAGCTTTTAAAGATAATGCTATGGAAAAAAGGGAAAAAAACGGAAAAATATATACAAGATAAAAGGGAAAGAGAAAAAATAAGTAAAAATAGTTCAAAATTATATAAAAATGCTGTTTTGTTAAAAAATTTTAAAAACTTGGAAATCTTTTAGAAACTTTACACGATTACCACAAAATATTCATGCTACATTTTCAAGATTGTATCTAACCGAGAAATGGCTTCTTTAGAGAACAAATTTTCCAAAATGAGATTCGTTTCCGTGTAAGACCTCGTAAATTTTACTCGAAACGTCTGCGTTGTTCAAGAGAAAAGAAAAATGCGCCGGTTAGCTCCTTGTGTTTCGGAGTAAGTTGATGAGAAATGTAAAATCCAGTGGCGCTTTTTCTTTTCATAAATATGGTATTCATGTATGACCAAAGTTGGAATGACGCGTGACTCCGTACTAACGCGAGTGATTAGTAACGAAAGGGTTCTGGATTCAAATTTCGGTGGTTCATGCAGTATATACTCCATTTTTCGAACGCCTACCGATTGGAGACTCCTCTTCTGGAGGAAAATCGGTAGGGTTGGAGAAGGGGAGGCACAAGCAGACCTAATTTCACAATGAGTCTGCGTGCCACAGACGGGCTTCTCTGAGAACCGTCCCCCTTAACATCATTATAATTACGACCAAAGTTGAATTTTACGCAGCTTGTTACCTACGATAAACGATATTTTATCGGAAGTAAACAATAAGTGATTCTTTATTAAAAGAATGTAAAACACGCGCAGCTATGTTTACGCCACGTTTTTACAAATGTAAGCTTGGCGATATATCCAGACAAACGACGGGCAGCCGTCTGGATGTTGGAAAATAAGGAGCATAGCGCACAAATCGAAAACGTCATGCCGCCGCTTTACAATTATTACAATTTATGACGCGTGTACGTCGGTGACGCGAAGTTAACGAGGTCATAAACGCTCGCCCTTAAATTCCCGTACGTCGCTATCCGGTATCGGCGGAGGTGCTAATGGAACTCGCTTAACGAGTCGGCGTACGCGGCCGCGGCGGCGATCGACGGGGTCTCCGATTATCGGGGCGCAATTACGTTTACGCGACTTTAATCGCGGGCCCTCCTCCCCGGGGGACGGGAAGGGAGCCGTCGGCGGCCGTCTCGGCCGCCAAATGAAGACGTTCCCGCGGCGCGAGCGATAAAAATGTCATTGCCGCGGCGCCGTAAACGCCGCCAGATGCAGCGCTAAAATTACTAACGGCACTCCCCGTTCCCCGTTTCGCGTTATTACCGTACGTTTACGACGTCCTTACACCGCCCGTTGCCGTACACCCGCAACAGGTTGCAACGGGCTCGCCGCCGCCGCCGCCGCCGCCGCCGCCGCTGCATTCACCACCGCGCGCGCGCCCGATAAGTCGCGCTTTGTGAAACGGAGCGATTCCCGCGGAAATGGGATCATTTCGGCGCCTCGCTTTCCGTTCGTCCTGTCGGGACATACCGGCGCGGTCACGGTCACCGCAAACGCCATGTCGGATTAATATATCGGCTTGGCTGAACTCGAACGAGCGCAGCCATCGAATGCAGCGATTTGACTGACGGCGCCCCACGACGCGACGTTTCGCAAAGCGAGATGAAAACGTATCGGAATTCTCTAATCTGATGAAAAATATAATTTTTAATATTATCAATTTTTTTAATAATTATATCTTTTTCTAAACGAAATAATCTAAATTAATTTTGTCAAGACGATATAAATTATAATGATTTTATTGCACAACTAAAATTATACAGATCTGAAAATGTTAATTAAACATTGATTTCTAAATAAAATAAAACTAACATGAAAAGAGATAGATATAATAAATTTTAGGTAAGAGAAAAATTGGGATGACTTTTGTATAACGACGAGATCGAAACTCGCCGACTAAATTATTTCAGCATTTTCAGATCAGAAATTTTGCAAAAATACTACCGGATCGAGGATCAGGATTCTGAAAAAAGGCGGCCTCAGAAAAATGGTCAGAAATTATAGAGACTGACACAGCAGTTATCGTTCCTTGCGAAGAACACGTTTTTCTAAAGATTTTGAAAGATCTTTTCCAAGCTACTTAGTATAGAAATGCGACGCGGGTGGTAGGGCCTTCGTAGCTCTACAATGTAGTATCTTCGTCATTTTCGAAATACAATCCTGCAAAATTCCTTACACTCACTTTCGTAGTTTCGTTGTAGCAACTACAACGATAATTCGAACAACGCATCGCAGCATGAGAACTCGATATTTTAACGACAGTGAAATTGCAAAATCTGTAAGAAATGAATAATAGTGAACTTAATGCAAAGTTTCAAAAGAAAATTCTAGAAGCCGAAATAACAATCCGGCAAATACTTAATCTTTATTATTTAAAAATCTCAATTAATATATAAAAAAATAAGAATAATCACATAATTCAAAAGATTATCAACAACTATTTTGTGAGACGTGAACGCGTTTTTTCATGAAAAGTAAATAATCACAATTGTTTTGTTCAGAATTATTTAAAGAGAGATTGATATAACGTTTGTAGGCTAATGATAATTTTACATTGTAATATGTATCGGTGAGTTTTAGAGATTATTAAAATTAAAATTCACGCGGAGGAATATTATTTCTCAAACTGTGCTCTTCAGCTGTAACCGAAGGAGGACATTTTGGAGTTAGTAGCTTCCCCAAATCACACAACTGCGTCCAACGCGATTATATAAAGCTGATAATTTTTCGTAAATTCCTCCTATTCAATTCTCTGCTCCGTGGAGCGACGTTGCAGTCTTGCATCACAACAAAATATTTGCTTTTTCGGCGCGCCCTGTTTGTATAGGTGCAGGCTCCTGCCAAGGTCCCCGCTTCTTTCTTTCGGTTCTGGTGGATCTATCCTTCAGCTTGTACTAACGTACTATCCCAGCCGAAAACGTTCGCACGTATACTCAAAACATGTGACGAATACGCACCGTTTGTTGCGCACGGAAAGTGCGTGCCTCTATGCGTTCTCAGGACCCAAGAGTACGCACTGCGGAGTTTTATTTTACGAGACCAACTGGCGACAATAAAACGTCACGGCGGACAGTAAAACAGTAAGATAGTAAAGCCGTGGTGAACGCGAGCTCGCCCGAAAATTTCGTTGCTCATAAAATGGTATATTTACTATCTGCTAATGATACTGTATTGCCGAAATAATTAGTTTTCTTCAAAAGAAGAAAAGAAAGGAAAAGAGAAAAATCGCTCGACATGTGTCGTGACGTACGTTGTAAATTGAAACTACAAGGCATAATTCTTACAAAATCAAATGACTGTGCTTAAATACGATTTGCTGGCTCGACTTATTTTTTATGAAAATGTTGCGAGTTCGATGTAAGTATTTGCACGATTGTGTAGATTTATGTCAGGCTTATGTCGTTCTGCATGCTCCACGCAACGTTTAGCAACTTTTCACGGCAGTGACGCTTTCGAAGACTTGCATAGACGCGTTCGCCGTCGAATCGAACTGCATAGATGCGAATTGCGAAGTTTCGAATTTGCGTTGCGACAAATAATTACGCGTAACCGCCGATAATCGCTAATTGCCCGCAATGATGACGGCTGGTCCCGCAACGTCGAAGCTCCCGTGCTGGAAATCAAGTCATTCGCATTGCATTACGATCGCATTATGATTACCCCCGTGGTAATTTGCGAGCAGCGTAATGCCTCCGTTGCGTTTTGCAACTCAGATTGCACTTTTAGCTCGGTAGCCGCTCTCCCTCCTTCTCTCGTTCTCTCTGTCATTGTCGGCGATGCCCGTAGGGTACATCAATGCTTCTTACGCGCGCAACAATAAATGCTTGCGATTTCGTTTTGACTCTTCTCTCTCCGTCTCTTTCTCTCTTTCTCTCTTCCTCTCTTCCTCATCCCTTTCTCTCTTCCTCTCTTCCTCATGCGCCTACGGAATCACTCTCATTATTTCGCCGCGTTAATGTCAAGGTCGTACGTTCAATTACCGCGTCGGCAAAAATTGTCCGCGCGCTATAGTATAATGCACATTTTTTTCCCTCGAACTCGCGATCATCGCGATGCTGCGAGACTCTGGAAATTTCCACAAGTTGAAAGGTTGAATATCACGAGATACAGAAAATGTGAATGTATTGTAATAAAATTTATTCTACAATATTCTCGATTATTTCTGCGAAAGTAAGTTTTAAAATTCCGAAAAGTAAAACAAAGTAATCGTGTAAAATTTTAATTCGATCATTTTTATACAAAAAGTTTTAAATCCCTTTTTATAATAACAAGAAGATTTGAGGAAACTACAGTAGCAATCAAGAAATGTAGTTTTAAGGTATTGAAATAAAAATAGTACAAGTTTTTAAATAAATATGTTAATATTTTTTTAGTATAAAAATTTGCGTTACAAACGCGTGCGTTTAACGCGTCGCGATAGTTAATAATCAAGAGAAATACCGTTCGAAGTAACTACGTGTTCCAGTAGACGTTCTGACATTTCGATAAATCAGCCTATTTTTATCCACCGTGAAGGGCTTTGACGGCAACGAGCGTACAAATTACAACATACAGGACACAATAACGGTGGTGCAACAGTTGCACCCCGCGGATAACCAGCAAACCGAAAAAGGGGTTGCGGCGAGTAAAGTACGCATTGACGCGTAATTTGTCCGGGCCCGGGGGCGTGTCCGTCAAATCGGATTAAATTGGGAACGTGTAATTTTTTTTTACCCCTTGCCACCCTCTCGCGACGGCCGTCCCGAGTGAACGGCGAAGCCGCGATCCCCGTCGCATCGTGAAAACTGAGCGAAATTCGCGTATGTCGGCGCCGAGAGGACGGAAGGAGAGTTTCACGTTTCACGCGAGAGGAAAGCTCCACGCCGTCGGTGTCCCGCGTCGCGCCAACGACGACGGCGAGGCAGCCTCTCTCTCTCTCTCTTTCTCTCTCTGTGAGCGGCCGGAAGTAAATATTATTTCCCCCGTGGATGCATCGAGGTGCACTCCCATGCACGGACAATGCCGCGATTGTGCGCGGGTCTGGCGTCCATTCATTCGGCTAGAAGCGCAGGCGTCGCACGAAATTCGCTAGGCGACCGCTTGGAGCCTGGCGACACGGGGATATAGCAGGATTATTTTTTAAATTTTCCAGCGTGCGCCTAGTCGTTTCCCTTTGTCGGAGCATCCCCAGGCATTCACGTATGCGACGCTCCGTTGGAGAGAACCGACCAACACGCCCGTCTCGTTATCTCGCGCATCTTCTCGCTCGTATTGGCATGCTGGATCGCGTAAAGGTGCTCACGCTGCACCGGGCCCTTTACGAATTTGTTCACTTTTAAGTGTCTTAATAGATTATCCCTATTTTGTGAAGAAAATAATAGCACGTTCCATGTCTAGTCTGGAAAATTTATTCTCCGAAGAAACGCAAACTATGCAGAATAATTATCGTAAAATTCATTCTACAATATTTCATTATTCCTGCAAAATCGTTTTTAAAACTCGTCGAATATGTTAATAAATAAAGTATAATATTTAAACAAAGTATGATACATTCTAGTAATAATTTTTTATTCTTGCTCAGTTTTTTTACAACTTGTATTAATAAACATATTTTTTTGTAGGGACATAAATATGTAACGATAGTATTCTTGCAAACGAATTCAAATAATTATTTAATAAAGTTTTATATTTAAAACTGATCGAATTTTTATAATTATACAAAAAAAAAACGAATAAAATTGGCAAAATGAAAAAACGTGCGAGTCCACGTTGTAAGCATTTTGAGGAGTTTTAGCGAGGATCTTTCGATCTTTCGAAACAACCTGAACAACGGGCAAAGCGGCGGAGAAGGGATGGTCAAACTAGCCACCCCCACTGGACGAATCCATTTGTCCGAGCAGGGGTGCCAAGTCTCACTATACGACTCGAGGAATTCCTGGCAGGAGAGATTTATTTTTCTGGAGAACGCCTAATGGCGTACCACGAACCAAGAAACTCTAAAGTGGCTAAGTTACGATCTTGTAACCGAGGCTTCCACAATGTCTTCGATTTCTCTGCCTTCCTCTCCCATAATGCCCCTTCCATTGCCCGTCAGCTTATTCCCAATCTTTTTTCTAGTTTTTCTTTCCTCTTTCAAGAAAAAAAAAAATACTCTACATGGATACGCATTTTACTACAGCGATCTTTTTTGCCCAATAAGTACTGCAAAAAAAGTTTTTTTTATATTGTGCTGCAACACCATTGGTATTGCCGGGTTTGTGTAAAGTATCTTTGAAGTTACAATCATCTCATTTTAATGTTATAAAAGTGAATTATATTTATTATCGCGTATATATATTGTCGAACAATCTAAATTTTAAATTTTTTAATAGTTCAAATTCAGATCGAACCAAATTTCACCCAATTTAATTCGTATTCAAATAGTTTTCTATAATTGTGTATATATAATTATTATATTTTTCTTAATCGATTATGTTTTCTAATTCAAATTTGCAAAATTCGTACTTATTTTGTCTAAAGAAACGTTTAAGCGGGGAGAAAGAAAGGAAAGAAAACGATTAAATGTTCGAAAACCTTTATTAATCTAGATTTCTTTTGGAGAACCGTTTGGTTCTTGCTCTGCCGTTGTTAGCCACCCTCCCCTTCGTAGGATGACGTATCGATATATTCTGCATCCCAGTGTAGGGGGCTAATGCACCATTTTGTAGAAAACACGCTCGCATACGAATAAATGGGCAGGCCTGTCAAGGCGAAGGTCGTAACGGATCGCGGAGGGGAGGGAAACTCGCAGGAAACTCGTCGGCGGATTTAACGCTGGAAAACCGGTTTCCCGCGAAAGATGCATGCCGATGCCTGGCGCGGGGAAAAACGATGTTTTTCGAAAGGAGCGTAGAGGATGTTAGCTGGAAAAGAGTGCATGCCATGGGGATGCAAGACCTGTTGCCACATCTTCCGTCGCCTGCTCCCTTTACTATCCACACGACGGAGCCCTTCGAGTTTCTCCCACCCTTGTTTTTCGAGCGCGCCATCGTCGAAGCAGTCACGTAGACTTTTCCTTTACTTTACGAAATAAAATCTTATCCTCGGAATGTATAAATCGATTTTTACAAGAGAGAAACAACGGACAAAAGAAGAAGACAAGAAGAAGAAGAAGAAGAAGGAGAGAGAGAGAGAGAGAGAGAGAGAGATGAAAAAAAAAGAAGAAGATACTGTTTCTACCTTTCTTGGCTCTTCATTTCTTGGCCCATTTCCTTGCGGTTTTACAAATATGCTGCCAGCAAGTCTTTATGACCGATGATTACACACCTCGGAGCCAATAGGAAAGTCTCATTAACGTCTGCCAATTGAGTCAGAGTTCTCCGTCTCTTTTTTCCCGGTTTATCCCTATCTCTGAAAATTGAGGTTTCTCCGGGCAAGATTAAAATTTAAATTTATGAACGTTATCAAATTCAAAATCACTAAATCAGCTTGTCTCAACGAACGATGTTTCTAATCGCATCTGCATATAACTGCGTAATACTCTGTATAAAACTGAGATAGAGATATCTTGCATAGAGATATCTTGCAAGTTTTTATTCGTCAACAAAAGAGAAAAATGCGCTTAATTACAAAAAAAAACAATAATTAACAAATTTTAATCGATTTAAATGGGGAAGGGGATGCCGCGACGGGATAAACCGCGTGAGTTCGTGAGTGTAAAATGCCGATTTTCGATGACGCCGGGGCATGATCTCACGAAATAAAATTGACCGTCCGTCCTAATCACGGCCGGCAGTTGCAGAGATCCTGCAACTTATTTACATCGCTCTTTACTCAACTATTGAAGTAACAACATTAACTGGAAATGGGATTTATTTTTCAGCCGGACGGGCAGCGCAATAATGAATTCGTAACCCATTACCGAACGAAATTAGGAACCCGACGTGTCGATATATCATATCGGCGCCGGCCACTAATGACTCGATGCGTCACGGACATTCACGCGGCTGCCGTGGGAGTCTGCGAGGATCCACCGTAGCGAATAAAAGTGAGAAAACTATTCGAGAATAGCCGGGGGTGGAGGGGAGGTGGGAGGAAGGAAAAAAATATGACAGGGCCTCCGTCGCGCCTGGCAACGGGCGCGCGAGATAAATTCCCGTACAAAATAATCGTCCCGGAATGATTACCCTTCCAATAACTCTTCGGATTTTCTCTTCGTTTCTCGCACCTCTGCCGCGACGAAACGAAAACAAAAATCCGACAGGAGGAAGCGCCTCGAATCCTCCACCACCGCGCGCGGGCGCGCGGCATCGTCATCGTCGTCGTCGTCGTCGTCGTCGTCGTCGTCGTCGTCGTCAGCCGTGGTGGAAAGCAATTAAGCTTTCCCCTGATTTATTCCGGGCATAAATAATTTCGTAGAAGTACTAATTATCGCCGGTTGGATCTATCTTCTATCTCCCCCTCCGCCCCACGCCCTTCTCCCCAGCAGCCACCATCACCACCGTTTATTCGGTCTTTCCTTCCAATTTTATCCCTCCGTCTCTCTCCCTCTTGATCTTCCTCCTATCCGCGCCTCAAGATGAAAGCACCCGCTTCTGCGTGGCCAAACTTACCGTGAAGCGATAAATTTCTAGAAACAATAGGAAACTCCGGGGCTAGACAATAGAAGAAATATATGTACCGCCTAGTATTCGTGGCCCGTAGACGGAAGCGGGGCTTCGGGTTTATTTTGAGGAAAAAAGAGAGGCCCGGTACGAAAGGGAGGGAGATGAGGGAGAGAAAGAGGGCACGAGAAAGAAGAGCGGGTGGGTGTGGAGGGGGAGGAGGGCAACGGAAAAGAAGCGGCACATTTCTCATGCCTCACGGCGGAACGGAGGAGAGAGAAAACCCTACGGATTTTCCACGGGGAATGCAAATTCGGATTGAAATATCACGGGAAAATGTAAAGGACCCGATGAGATTTGTACGCGTCGCCGTGCGTTGCTAAAGTCGCGCGCGCGCGCCGTTGGAAATAATTATCAGAAGTCTTCTCTCTCTTTCTCTCTCTTCCTTTCCCTCAGGAGACACGCGGAAAGGAAAAGGGACGGAGCACATCGGGGGAAACGCAAGTTTGAGAAAATTTATGTTCTATCAATGGGGGGGATCAAATCACTATCATCTATATCCATTCTATTAAAAGGCGTCGCCTTCGTTCCATAGGCAATTAACGTTCGCCAGGGATGAATTCAGATTTTCTGCCATCTTAAGCTATACTGATGTACTGCCGACGGAACAATTTCCCATGAAAAATAATTTATTTCCCATCCATATTTATCTGCTCGTTAAATTTTATCGTAGTTTTGAAATTTTGATAATAGTCTCTTTCCGACATTAAAGCTAATTAATGAAGAACAAGGCAGAAATATTTGATAAGATAAAAAAGAAAGAGTGAATATTTCAAATTTCAAAGCATGTAATGCTGAGAAAACGATATAAAAGTGTAATTTATGTTAATATCTTTGAGATGCATGTAAAACTTAAAATAATAGACAGAACAAATGAAAATAAAAGTTAAATTTTTCTAAAATTTTATCCTTCTAATAAATAACAATTTTCTAATAAATATATATACATATGTGTATATCATTGACTCAATAAATATTTCTTTTAAATAAATACTAGTCAGAGTTTTTGAAAAGAAACAAACATTTGAAAGGAAAAGAAATATAGTTTTGCTGATTGATGTAAATTATGGTGCGTTTTGTGCGTAGCGAATTTCCAAAGAAAAATGGAAGTGGCCATGGCAAACAATTGTATGCCCAATCATTTCTATCCTACACATTTTCCATTTATATAGGTGTCTTTCTCTCTCTTTCTCTCTCTTTCTCTTGTTCTCTCTTTCTCTGTCTCGGGAAAAACTATATAGCCGAAAGGTATTGTACGAATCGAAACGGTCCGTCGGCTTTGGCCATTCGAAGCGAGATCGAATCCGGTCCTCTAGTGCGCGAGCCTTGATTTTCTACTATTCAAAATAATGAGAAACGTCCGTCGGGATGTCAGTCAACGTCACTCGGCGTCGCTCCACCCCCTCGATAGTCCGAATAGTCCGAAAAGGCGCAACAAAACATGGAAATCGTCTATCCTAGCCTCGCGCATCTGACAACGGCTCAAGCGAGGCACGTTAATTGTACGGTGTTTCCAAATTAAATGCTGGTCAATGTGGGATAAAAAGAATTCGTGCCGCTCGCGCGGTCACTCTTTCTTCATATTGGACCGTAATCAGGACTATTTGAGAAAATATTTTTAATTAAACGGCGCGTCGAGATTGATAGTCAAAGGTTCACGTAATAAAAGTATTATATTTTTAAAAATTATGAAAATTATTATTTTAAAATTAAAAATTTTTTTTACATTTAAAGAATAATATTACAGCATCTTATTAAAGATTTTTGAACGCAAAATTGCTAATTCGTTGAGAAATTAATTGTGAAGTAAATTTGAAGTAATCTATTCATCATACTCTGAAATGTTTTATATCTTGTACAACAATAATGTTCTTTCAATTTAAGCCTACAAGAAACTGGAGATGAAAAATAGACGGAACCGTTAATTAGATGCTACGTTACCGAAGGTACGTTTAATTGTTATCTACGAGCGAGATCTGCGAAGAAGGAAAATCTGGGCGTGTCGGATACTGTAGTTTCTGCCGCCTACTGTGACCATTGGTCAGGAACCATAAACTTCTTCTACAGGATTTCTTTTGTGGAGATGCCAGGACTGCCCTTCGCAAAATTGTTTTATGAGGTATCAAATTGTACGTCAGTAAAATTTTAATTTAACAACTTTGAAATTGTACGTAGCCACTCTATATTGAAACTTCAAATCCTGTATATTAAAAAAATATAGAACTTATTTAAAAAAAAAGCGAATTATTTAATATTAATAATTTAAATATTAACGCATTGAGTTTTCTATTAACTTCAAAGTGTTTCAAATGAAATTTTTATGAATAAAGTATTCCATATTTTCTATCTGCTTTGTAAAATTTATTCTTTTTCTTCACTGTCAAGGAAATAGTTAAATTCTTTGTAAGCAATTGTGTGTCAATTTAAATAGAATTTTTAAGTTGTAAATATTTATTTAAAAATAATGTCAGCAAATATTTCATAGCTCCCCTCTTACAGTTAACAAGATTTCTACCAAGTTTTTGGTGAAAAACGCACTTGCTGCAACACTGCGCGCCAAGGGCGGTCTAGTAGGCGGAAACACGCTCACAGAATGAAACTCGTCTCACCTGCCGACGATATATTTTTCGCCGCAGATGGCACGGCAGATGATCGATCACCGAAAATAAGAAGAGAGAGAGAAATCCCGACGTCAATGACTAATCTCCGAGTTCGAGCTCGGAGTTCACCACGTAATGTAGCGTTCGAAGGCGGAACGAATCCGTATTTGATTAGAACATCCTCGATATACACGTAAGACGCCACGCAAACATCGAAGATTAAGGATGTTCGTCGTTCACGTATCGCATCTTGCGTAACGTAATTCGACGCAGCCGTGGAAAAATTTTAGAGTTGCACGACTTACCGTTCTAAATTGTAGACCATTTATTGCGTCATCGCGAATCCTAAGGCTTGTCCGAGTTTAGAGAGAAACCGCGTTGCTTTTTTAAAATGCAACCGGTGCATTTGTCTTCTACGATTATGAAGCGAGGAACTCGCGAACGTCATATTTCGTGCAACTCCCGACTGCCCATCCTCGCTTCTTTGTTCACGCCGTGCTCGTACGCAACGTCGTCCGCTGCGCCCTCGATTTATCTGGCATCTCGCGAAGCCGAGGTAGGTACACGAGCCACGGAGCGGATCGACACGGATTCACCTTATCCGCGGTATCTGCGCGTGGCTGCAAGTACTTCGGGAGATGCCTGCTTTCTTCAGCTCCGCGTAGACGTAGTCGAGCAACGCCAGCATCGATCGTCGTAATTTACGGCGTCGATGTCGCCGCTATCGGCCGATTCCGATCGGCTGCAGACGAAGACTTCGAGACAAGTGGGAAGATAGGAAGAAGAAAGCCGGCGCGCGCGATCGCGTCGAGGTCGTTATACGTTGCGAGTAATGAGCGAGTACTCGCGAAGGCAGAAACCACGTCTGTCGGGTGAGAACGCGAGCTGCACGCGAGAAACACGCGTGTTTTCCGGTTTTCAATTAATTGTCGAGCAAATACATGTATGAGTTCTCCTCTTTTAATTTATACATACAATAAATATTGTTACGTTATGTGTATTATTAGCTATTTTAATCGTACATTAATTTATTAGATTCGCATTGATTGGCGAATGGATAAGCGCGGAAAAATCTCGCGCTCGTCGGTATCGACGCGTTCTTTCGAAAGCCAAACGAAAAAGATGAGGC
>VBVQ01004988.1:0-13053 GCA_011636635.1 Tetramorium simillimum | reverse complement strand
TATATATATATATATATATATATATGTGTTAATTTTAGATGTTAATATATTTTATGCATGATCGTGAATAAAATGTAAATTATTTATTACGTTTTGTATCAGATTGTCAGCAGCTTTTTTCAGCAGTTTTTATTAAAAGTAATCTTAATCTTGCTTAGAAAATTAAACGTATAAAAACACGGTAAAATAACTTATATTTTCACATATGAACTATTGTGATGGATATGTTACTAAACATTTTTAAAGAATATTACCTGAAAATGTTTAGTAATACAATGTCTGACTTTTTTCTATTTGTAGATGTTAGATATTGAAGAAATGTCATTATGTATGGCCAGTATGTATACATGCTATATTTTAATTTCAAATTTTAGAATATAATGACTCATAAAATAAAGTACGATTTTTTTATATCGTATATTTTGTTATTTATTGAAAATTATAGTTTATGACAATTGTAATAATTTAAGAATTTTTATAAAGAGAAGAATCTATGATATTATTTATATTGATTGAAGTAAAATTTGATAAATTGTACATATTTATTGTTTTTATTAACCAGATTATTTTATAATTAACCATGTTGATCTTTATTCATGTTTAACAATGAACAACTAGAATATTATTAGAATATTTGTCGTTTGTCATATTAATAGAACAATAATAATATTATAAATATATTATCTCTACGTAAATGGTTAAGTACTTATATATTTCTTTTCATGAACACATGCGCATCAATAGCATTATAAGTGCATAATACGCTATTTATAATTTAAATTATTTATTTTGAGTTACTGATATTGATGTATTGAAATAGTTATTATTTGTATCAATAGAGAAATATTTAATTTCTACAATAAATTTAATTTTGCAAATAAAATGCATATCCTTAATTCTTTTAGTTGTAATTATTGATTTGTTTAATCAACAATTTATTAAACACAATGATTATTTCATTGCGCTTTTTTGTTATAGATTTATGTTTTTCTAGCAATTAAACTTTTAAAACATATATCAACGTATACCTAAAATTTTACGAGAAATTGATTGCATTAATCTTTAATCTCTATTAAACTTTAATTAGCGATCTTTCTTCTTTTTCAGATTATAGTCCTAGTTATGATAAAGATGTAATTAAGAGATTTTGATGCAACTGATCTTTGCTTATGATTTTTTTAGAGATCAGCTACGTAGCCCTTGACAGTAATGCCTGGTGCTATTTCTGTAGTAACACTATCTTTGACTTCTTCCTCATTCCACGCATTCTCTTTCGCGTATTGTTCTGACATGAGGATCATTTCGTTTGGACTCCACTCTGGTGAATCTTTACGACTATCGCCATTTTTGTTTGCAGGGTTTGATTCGTCGAAATCATTATTGCGAGATTTTGATGGCGTACTCTCGTATACAGGATTACGTTTCATGGAAGCACGCTGATGAGGTGTTTTCCGTAGCATCGCCTAGAATAACAAATTTTTTTAAAGAAACTTTATATTGCTATATATTGTATAATATAATAATTGTCTTATTTTTGATACATTTTTGAAAATATACGACTGTGATTGAAAGAATAAAACAAGTAAATTGGGATATCTTACTTGAAAGTTGAACGGAGGTGCATCATCGTTTTCGTCATTGCTGTTTCTGCGCCCGATCATTTCCAATTCTTTAATAGGATTTACGCTGTAATGGAAAAAATTATGTTATGATGAAAGAATATATTAATATTGTTAGAAATTTATATCAATGATGATTATATTATACCGAACATCACTGGTAGTATTGCGATTAATTTTGTTCTCAAACTCCCATTCTGTATTATTTCTGTTTTGGATATTTGATTCATAGTTGTTGAAATTGCGCATTGCCGAGGGTTGCATTTGATTGAGTGGTACTGATGATGGTGATATTTTTTTCTTGGAGTATGCTGACCCAGCATCACTGTTCTATGTATAAAATACAAATCTTTCTGTATAGATTTAATGAAATTGGAAAATTATTGTAGTTATGTACTTAAATTCTCGGTATTTTCTAAATTGTCTATTATTTTGAAGAAGAATGCTAAACTATGAGTGTTGATTTATTAACAAATATAATTGCAAACTGAAAGATTTTATTAAATTGTGCATTAGATATCTTAAATAAAATTTTTCAATTTTATGAAATTTGCTTTATAGAGCAAAATTTTATTTATTTAACGTTGAAGATTTTTTATATGTGTAATGTAATAAAACTTGAAATTTTTAAAAGAAAGAAATTGATCTTTTTTTTAAGGAAATGCTTTTAATAAACGTACGTCGTCCAAGATATATATTATGTATATAATATATACCATAATAACTTACATTTTGTTGCAAATTTGCAGAGTAAGAGTGTGCGATGCCACATTTATTCGCAGATTGAAAGTCAGAAATATTACGGCGAGATGGTTCCTCCGGTGGACACTGAATCGGAACATTCGGATCCCTGGTGAATGGAATATTGATTAAACTCTGCTCACTATTGATAAATGAACGATGAAGGGACACGCGATGTGGCGAGTTTGTTGTTTGAACCTCGATATCTAAAAAAATATATTATGTTAGAAAAATTAAAATACATGAATCACAGAGGATACAGAATAAGTCAATATGTGACATAACAATTTATTGAATTTATCGATTTAAATTTTCAAAATTCTTTAGAATTTCTTTACAGCGCATTTAGGTACCTCTGGTGTGAACATTTTTGTTGGCCCAGGGCACAGTTTGTCTACGTAACGGGGCGTCCCAGGATTCGTGCTCATCGTCACTTAATGTGGATATAGACCTACGGGAATGTCATTTTTAGTTTATCTTACAAATCTTCAAGTTGCTTTTAAAATTTCTATTTTTTAAATAGAAACCACGTGATAAGAAAAATGTATGTATGCAGAAAACCAAAGACCAGCGTGTGAAAAAAGAAGACAAACAATACTGAACAGAGTATGCAAAAATATACATAAAGCATCAACAATCTTAATTATGAAATTGCTACATTAATAACAATTTCTGTAAGAGTAAATTCAGTCATTTTCTGCATATTTTTCCAAGTTTCATCAAATAACTCTTATGTAGTATCTGCTTTTCAATTAAATTGTACAATATTTTATTTATGTATCATCACGTTTTATATACGATTATTATATATATAATTATATACGAATATTATATATATAATTATATATAGGTAATTTTTTCTTATTTCCTTAAACTTTATTTTTTTTGTAAAAGAAAACAAGTTATCCTTTTAATTATTTTTCTTGCGTAAATAGAGACAATTATACAAACGAAAAAAACATATGTGACTTTTATAGAGCTACTTTATATAGAAACAATTATATATGAAAAATATTTTATCGGATCATGATAGTAAAAAGTCGAAATAATTTAAATTTTATGCGTGTCTCTCCTATACGACGTATCCCAGTGAGAAATGATTAGTCAAATCGATATCGAATCGATATCGATTCGATGTCTTTTCGATCGATTATTTCTCACTGCGATGCGCACAGGTCAACTGCGCATCCGCCTCGCTCGCACCGCGTTACGTTGCGAAAGGACGAACTCCGGAATCGTCCCGCACTTTTCATGTCTCGTACTCGTTAAAAGTGCTCGATGCTCGCAAAGAAGGGCAGGAGACGTCGAGCAGGTAATAAACAATAATTGCAACATGTTATATTTTGCGCGTACGCCCTGCCGTCTCTACATTTCACGATATTCGATTTCCCTCTCGAATTACGAGAGTACGAATAGGCGCACAAGTCGACCGCGCATCCGCCATGTTGGCGACGAGCGCTCGCCGCGTCGCGTCGTAAGAAGCCGAGTTCCGGTGCCGTTCCGCGGTTTTTCACGTCTGTTACTCGTCGGAAGTGCCCGCCGCTCGCAAAGACGTACAGGAGATGTCGAGTAAGTAACAGACAATCGTTGCGGCGCGGTCATTCGCGCGTACGCCCTGCCGTTTCCGCGCCTCGCGATATTTGATTTCCCTCTCGAATTGCGCGAGGTACGGCGGCTCGCGCGGTCGGCATCTGCGCACAATTCAACCGCGCATCCGCCGTATCGGCGAGTTCCCGCCGCGTCGCGTTGTATTAACTTGATTTCGATATCGTCCTTCGCGTGTTACTCGTCAAAATTGACTCTCGCCTTTAAAAAAAAAAGCACCGGAGATGTCGTACAGGTGTCGGACAATCGTTGCAACGAACGCACTTCCGTATCTACGCTTCGCGACATTCGATTTCCCTCTCGAGCTGTGACGATTACGGCGGCGTACGAATTAAACGCGCATCCGCCATTTTGTCGACGGTTCGCGTCGCGTCGAGTTGTGAGAACTTAACTTTGATATCGTTTTTTATGTATGTTAAAAGAGACTCTCGCCTGTAAAGAGGGATGGACACATTGAACGCATTGGGAAATCGTCGCGACGTTTCGACTCCTCGAGCGTAGACAGTGCCCTTTCTGCCTTTTACGACATTCGACTCTCCCTTGGCGTTGCAGCATCGAGACGGATCGGGGCAACGGCGGAATAACGCTTGGTAAGTAATTTTCTCGTTGCTTTTGTATGTCTAATTGATTTTACAAATTTTTATTGTGTATATTCATCAAAGCTTTCATGATTTTTAAAGCGCAATGTTTTTGATCTAAAATAATTTCACAATAAAATAAAAATTCTTTTCGGATATACATATACATATTTTTTAAACATTATTTAAAAATTTTACTTTATATGTAATCTTAAATATTAAAATTCTAAAGCATTCGATAAGATTATTGTGTCCAAAAATTATTATAAATTGTTTTATCTTAATATGAAGATCTCTATAGTTATATCTTAATTGAAATAATTATTATGAAATGGTATGTCTATTCATGTATGTGATAAACTTATGTTGTATCAATATTTTGTAATATGTGCATCTTTGATATATACTTCTCATTTAGGCCCTCTCTAGAGGCCAAAGTTTAAAAGATATTTTAACTTACCCCACACGTTTAATGTTGACGTTCGAAGGATCGTTCATGTAATTCAGATCGAAATATGGCAGCTCTTGTTGCATATTGAAAGGTAGTTTGTAGACTTGAGGTGGTTTTACCTCACTTATATAGGCATCTATTTTGGCATTTGGGTCGATTTTTTCAAGCGATATATGTTCATTCATTTTCTCCAAAGCTGCAACTGTCGATTGATTGTACAGATGGACCTATTACATAAATATTTAATATAATTTATTATTTTGTTTGTGGGGTTTTTTAAATAAAAATTCTTATGTCGTTTTATACCATAAAAGAAGAAAATTAGGAAACTTGATGTAATAAAATATTAATTATTATTTTTATTTGTTCTTAAACGATTTTTCGTGAAAATTATTTGAAAGATGATAATTTTGATAATATTTTTGTGAACACACTTGATAATATTTTTTTCATATTAGAAGAAATAACAGATTACGAGAAATTAATCTATGAATCTAATTAAGAAATCTAATTAAGAAAAAAAAGAAATAATACCTGTTGTGACAATTGCACGAAATCTTGATAACGGGCTGCACGGTACCGTAGGAGGACTTGAAACATGCTTTTCGCTCTCCATTTACTGCAATAGAATTTGATGAAATCTTTTGTCTCTTGACTCATTTCTTCTTTGAGTAAAGGCCCTATTTCCTTTCTTACGATATGTCCCCTGTACACTAAATAAGTATAATAATAAGAACATCTTACTCGCATACAAATGCTTATAAAATAATAAAATATTTTACATATACCGGTAAAATTTTTATGAGTTATTAAATTTTTATATATAGAAATTACAATATATTTTTATGCACTGGTAATTTAAATAATACATTTAAGCCTTTATAAAATTTCTTTAGATTGCATTACAAATTTTGCTATATCTCAAATTTAAAGAGATTTTTAAAATTATATAAGATTTTAAAAGAAAATAATTTCGTAACTGTAAAAATGTATTATTAAAATGTAAGGATTTGTTTATTAAAATTCCAGGATTTGTTTATTGTTTGGAACATATTGTTGAGAAAAATATGTAAAATATAATCAAGGATCATTGTTCCTTTCTATATTTTCAATACTTACTTTTCTGTATCATCAATGCTGCTTCTTCTTCACTGAGTGAGTTATCTCTCCTGATTGACGCTTTCTTTACTGAAATAATACACATTATTGATTGAATACAAAATTGATACAAAATTGAAACATTTGAAAATTTGTAAAAATTTTCAAACGAACATACATATAATACACTTATTACACAATAGTTAATGAATCGCAATTTATTTAGTCGGAAAAAATCGGAACTCACCGATTTCCTTCTTGATGTGATTGATTTTTGACGTGATATTTTTACGTGCTAGAAAGGCACGCATCATGCACTGCACTTTAATGATTTTTTTCACTTGAGTCTCGTACAAGCGCGATAAATATTCCTCATTGTAGTACTTTAAGAAAACCTTGGTCTTGCCGATGATCCAACCTTCCATTTTTAATCTGATCAAAAGTAATCTGCAGTTATCTTTCGTCATCTCTACCGTCTCGTCAAAGTCGAAGGCTAGAAACTTGTATCTGTAATTAAAAACAGTGATCTTGCATTTCATAATAAAGAATATACATATGAGTAACAGAAAGTATTGAATATTGCTTGACGAATACGTTATTTTAATGAATTCTAGTTAATTTAATTTTACATATTAGAGTCAGCAAGCACATTAGTCTTCTGTAACTTGTAACATTTAATCAAAAATATTTTTATAAGGTAACTGAATTACCTTCGAAGAAATTCTTGAAATGGTACCCTGTACGGATATCCGCGTCGTCTGGCTTTCGCGGTATCGAGAACTGCTAACGCCCTGATTTGTTGTCTGACGATTTCTCGGTAAAAGCTGCGAGGAGCATCCTCGAGATCAGTGCGTATGCATCTGACAAAATGTGTGCCGCCATTTCCCGCGCCTGTGAGATTTTTCAAAATTTCGAGACTCGTCGCTTTGAATGTCGATGAGCTTGTTCGCATCTTGCGTGTCTGCGAGTATTGTCCTTTGGACGCAGTATTATATTTCTGTTGAATTAAAAATGGAAGGTTTCGTTATGATGCAAACTAGAAGATTAGTTTTTGTGAAACGTTCTTCGTCTTCAAATGCTTCTTAAAATTAACATTTAAATATTTTGAATTAATTAGAAATCGAATTGGTCAAGTAATATTTATCGTTGAAATTAATAAATAGGGATATTAAGTATACATCTTGATATTAAAGGAGATATATCTATTTGCAATCATTTCACCTACTCGAAACATAGAAGACTCCTGCATAAGAGTACTCCATTTTTTTTTCGACGTTTGCTTCGCCGTGAGACAATGTTCGTGAACGATTGTCAAATTCCCCGACTTGGTTAGCTTGTTGGTGAACATCTGCTTGACTGCATCGTACGAAGAGAATCTCATCGTGCCGATCATCTCCGGCGGTATGAAGTCTCGATTTTTCGTGGCAATTTCGCTGGCGTCGTATATCAGTTTACCGGTATAATGTGCGACCGTGAACTCGTGTGAACTCACCGGTTTCACGTGGATGCCACGTTTATGTTCTTTAATCCTCTCGAGAATATATTGAGCGTCTTGCATTTGCCGCGAAGCGTCATCGATAATATGAAAAAGGCCAGCTTCTTTGCTCATTAATTGATCCACCGTTTCCTTATTATCGTAAAAGCGTAATCGTTGCATGGGTATGTCCTCCTCTTCTTGTTCTTGCTGAAATTGTAAAATTGATAGAAATTTTTTCATTTAATAAGTAATTGTTAATAAATTTTGTTAGTTTATTACTAATTTAATATAGTCAAGAAAATTTTTATGATCATAACTTAATTAATTCTAGAAGAGATGAATTTTAATGTAATAGCAGTGTTTATGGATATTAAGATAAAAAACATAATGCGATGTAATTCTTTTAAGAATTTATTAAAAAGAGGATAAAATATTTTTTAAATAATTATATAGTATAGAAAAAATAAAGACAAAATCTCTAAATTTTTTTTATAAGCTTATAAATACATTTTAACAGGTTATTCAGTATATTAGAAATTTACCATTTCCCAAGTGAATACTCTTTGATTGTAATAATATTGCATTTGTTCGTTTATCGTATTCACAAATAGTTGTTCCAGTCGATTTATTGAGAAACATTCGAGCCCAAAATAATCAAGGATGCTGACGGAATGTTTATCACCACTGAAAATAAAAATAGAGATTAACGAAAAAGCATTTAAACAAAATCTTTATCGATATTTTATTTTTATGGTCTGCATTTCCATTTTTTGCTTTACTTACTAAAGACTACGAGTCATGGAAAGCTTATAATTGATATTATTGATTATCCAATCTACTAAACGCTGATAAAGAGTATTCGCTAGGACATCTCGCGCCTCTTTCGCTTCTTCGCAAGTGTGTTTTCTACGTATCGCTGATCCCTTCACAATCAAGCAGTAATTAACGAGAGCCCAAATAAATTTCTTCGAGTCTAAGCCAAGAAGTTCTGCCACTGTAATTCGAAACAGCTAATCAGTTTTCATATTTCACAGACAAATACATATTTTAATAGGATTTAATCCTGTTAAAATAAATCTCATATATCTCTTAATGGATTGAATTCTTCGAATTTAAGTTTTTACCTCTGCTAGCAATTTCGCTGTTATCCAATTCAGCCTCTCCGTTATTGCCTTCAACGAATCGAATTTCTCCGAGTAGCAGAATGGCTGCGAGGATTTTCCAAATAGTCTCGCAATGCTCTTCCATATCCATGAACTTGAGACATTCTTTAAGTTCCTCGAGTTTAATCGCATTGTTTTGCGGATCATTTCTCACTTTAAACGCTCGTTTCTTTTCAGTCCCTTTGTCAGTTATTCTGAGATATCGAAGTTTTCTACCACTTGGTAAGAAATATGTTTTTAAATTTTCTGATGCCTCGAGACCGTCGTAAAAGTAATAAAAAATATGAAAGTTTGATTGATTTCTGAAAAAAATATTTTTTGTTATGATACACTTGATCATGTTAGCACACACTTTCGTAAATTATTATTTCCTATTTCTTTTATCATTTTTAATTAGATTATTACAAATAATTGGAGAAAATGCCATTTTCGGTTGAACTGAATCTTATTAATATCTTATTAATATTTTGAATTTTAATTAAATCATATTTTAATTTGTTTTATTATTTTTGTTCATTTTTATAGTTCTATTGCATTATTTCTGTATTTCTTGAATTTAAAAAAAATTGTAAAAGCACTACTTGTTTTCATCATACATGCCTGTATAATGGTAACCCGTTATACGTTGAAATATAGACTGTAATATATTCTTTGGTGCTCCATATTTTAATTTGCTATATTTTGCAAAATTGAAAGTTTTGACTTTAAAAGATTAGAGATTTTTAATTATAAGACTCGAGTTCCGCGTAGTATATTATATAAGAAAAATAATTCCTTTCGAGTTGAATAAATTACCTATCGCGAGTCGAAACGCGCCATTTTTCCAACTGATATAGCCAGAATATTGCCCCCGATGCTTTGCCGGTTAATCCGAAAGTCGTCTGTATTTGCAATATGCATCTGGTTGAATTTGCATTCAGCGGTGTCGCCGCGTTCGTCAAAGCATGAATAATTTTTAAAGCTCGCAGCACTCTCGCTCCGGTATCGTGCAGACCCTGAAAATGAAAAGATGTAAACAACTTTTCTTGTTACATCGTATCGTTAATATGGTAGCGAGCTCACTTTTCCGAGGAACATAAGATGCTCCACTAAATGCAGCATATTCGTCGTTTTCCCAGAGTTACTTTCACCGGCCAGCAAAATGTGCTGAGATTCTTCGTTAAGCATGACATCTTGAAACGCGCTATCCGCCACGGAATAGATGTGGGGAGCGTTATCCGAACGCGATTTGCATTGATATTTTACGTGGTGCTACAAATTATTCAAGTTTTTGCTATACAATCTATAATAACAGCAATCTTATTATTGAACACACATGATTGATAAGTTTCAAAACAGACTTCGACAGATTTTTTATACATGAAATAGCGGTATTTAATTTGCAAATAAAAATTATAAATAAAATCTGAAGATAAATAAAAAAGTAAAGGTACATTTGTAATTTCTTACAAACTGATTATGGATTTATACAAATTATGCAATAGCCTTTAATGTAATCTTACAATTGTTTTTTCGACATCTTTTTATGATATTAATATCTTTTATATCTGTTACTCTTTAATAATGAAAGTTTTAATATTGATTTCGAGAAAGAAATAAGCACAACGATGCCATTTTTGTTAACGATTAAATTTGTAAAAATTATTTATCAGAAAATTTATGATTAGCATGAGACTTACATGAACATCATAAATATCGTGCTCCTCGTTTGGGTTTAGTATCAGTAAAATGTCGCCGATAAACGTGTGATATTCACCTCGCTGCAGTTTCTCGCGAAGTTCATCCAAGATTACGTCTTCAGTCAGGATATCCAGTGCCGCTAGATCTTCCGTAAACATTTGTTCCGGTGGTTCGTCTTGACGAGTCTGTCGAGCAAATTGAGATTTTTTTCTAACACGTATTGCAAGTCTATCATTCGCACAGTTCAGCTTGTTTGCACAAGTTACCTTCAAGAAACCTTTACGAACTATCGATTCTGCTTTTCTTTGTTGCTGGCCTTTCTCCGAGAAATCCATCGTCAGTGTTTTAATTTCTTGTGTCAGCTGAAAAATCATGTATTTATTATTTTGACTTTTATAACAATTTGTATCGGTTGATTAGAATATTTGCAGACTAAAAAAGAAAAGACAAATCGAGACTACATATCTAAAATGTTATGAAAAGTTTAAAATCAAGAAAATATTTAAAAAAATACTAATGACTCTTAATGAATAATAATTTTATGAAGAATCAATGAATAATAACTTTATCATCTTTAATAATTAGCTGATTGAATTTTAAAGAATAAAATTTCGAATTTATGCCTTTAGGAATTCGAGAAATCTAGCTTATTGACTACATTTTCTGACTTTATAATCATTCGCTATAATCATTTGACAATCACTGATAATCTGCCTTTTCTAATTCATAGTCTACATTGTATTGAAATCGTTTATTACAGGATAATCGTTTTCGGGTAGCTCCGTTAGAAAGGGATGCTCGATGATTTCCATCATGTACGGTCTGTTCTCGGGATTCTTTTCGAGACACCTGAAACAGACGTGTCATCGTAACTCTCACGTTAGTTTCGTTCGCGACGTTCGTTTGTAATAAAGAGATTTTCACATCTATCTGGTTCACGTACTCCGAAATGAAGTCATTGAGATTCTTCGACCAGTTGGCGGGTCGGTAGAGAGTCGGCGGTGGATTCCGGACGATCTGGAAGAGTGCGCGAGTCGGATGCATGTTCTCGTACGGTGCTTTGCCATCGGCCAGCTCTATCGCCGTGATGCCGATCGCCCATACGTCGACTCGGCTGTCGTATCCGCTGTCGGCTCCGCCGTCTTTGCTGCCGACCATTTCCGGCGCCATCCAGGACGGTGAGCCTATGTAGGTGCGCCTCTTCTCGCCTTCGCTCTTCATCGTTCTCGACAGTCCGAAATCCACTAATTTCACTTCGCCTTCCTTCGTGAGGACGATATTGCTGCCACGAATGTCTCTGTGGATTACATTGTGCTCGTGCAGATGGATCAAAGCCTGAAAAAGAAACAGAATCTGTAATATTTGGTTTTAATAGCATTTTTACATACAAAAATCTATTTTACGAAGCTGAGAAATTATTACCGATAAGAATTAGAGGCAAAACTGTTACAACAGTTGAATTATATCCTCAGGGAGGCAAATTTGTGGTATTAACAATAGAGAGAATATTTGGTTGTGCTAATCAGTTTTTTTATAAAAATTAACAATTACAAAATGCTATAAATATTATATAGCATTTTGTGCTATACTGAGATCGCAGACTCGAATTTAAGAACAACACGAATGTAATATCTCCGAGGTATGGCGATGCGGAAGAGAAGTTGGCAACTCGGCACCTTCAGCGTCTCGCGAGAATCATCTTTATAGATTTACTGCAAATTGAACAATCTATAATTTGCGGCCGGCCGTGCTCACAGTGCGTAACAAGCGCGGGTCAGTGAGCAGTTCCGACGTGGCATGGGCATGAAATCATTAATACCTGGTTCATCAGCAAGTCGCTTCAAAGCTACACTCCGAAGCTAAAGCTAAGCTATCTTGCGAAGTTGCTCATTATAAACGCGGAATTTTTCCATTTATTTTTTTACATATACCGCAATTTATTTTAATACATCCTATATGTTTGAAAAATATTTTATTGATTTTAATTAATAAAAATATATACTCTATTTTTACTAATTATTTAGTTATTTAACTTAAGAAGTTAAATAATAGTTATGTAACTTCTTCTTTAAGTTTAACCTCAAAATCAGATAATACAGTAATGATAAGTTGATAACGATAAGACAATAATGATAAATTTGAATTATTTATGACATTATTATTTCCTTAAAATGAATTTATACAACAGATTATTACTTTTATAAAATATTTATATTTCGCTGGATAGCATTCGGCGACATTTCGACAAATAAGACAGAAAGATGAGAAGTACCGCTAATGAATGTTCGTCGACCGGGTAGTATACAAGAAATAGTTACAAGGGTAAGGAGGGAACGTTCAAAGGACGAACGAATTGTTAATTGGCGGATAAGGATTAAACGGGATATAACGATCGTGCAGAAGAAGCACACTGGTAGTCTCCATTCGTCTCTCGTTCTTTATCCGTTTCCCGTGCTCTCTTTGTGTTTCTGTTTCGAGCACTGCGTTTGCCGCGCACTTCTCTTCGCGGGCATTTATTTCGCGTGTAATTTGCCGGCATTAAACGTCAGCGTGGTCTGATTTACCGCACGAGTGACCGTGGACGAATCGCTACCGGGCCCATGGAACACGTATCTGCGAAGGAAAGAGCATAGGGGGGGAC